>PVIJ01003048.1:0-143779 GCA_004024925.1 Scalopus aquaticus | reverse complement strand
CTGGGGGGCTGGGTGGAAGATGTGGGGGAAGAAATTGAATGGGGGGAAGCAGCCCCTATCCTGCCAGACCCTGTGTCATCATGTCCTTCACACCTGACCCAGGGCAGGAGGAAGGAAGGAGACAGATCAGCCTGGATTGAGGTGGGCCCAGGAAACTACGTGGAATAGGAGGGTGACTTTGGGGGGATGGGAGGGGCTATTTTTAAACTTGGAAAAACCATGAGTGAGTTCATCTCCACCCTAAGTGCTGGAGGCGCCAAAGGCCCTATTGTACAGGGGTCCAGAGAAGGGAGTGGGGGAGGGGGAATGGCACAATGAAGAGAATTATGTTGGCGCAGGCAGGCTCAGCCAGGGCAGGGAGGCGTTGTCTTCGTCACAGCTGGCCTACTGAACTCTGAGGTCGCGCCAGCCTGGGGCTTGGACAGGGGTTTTCTACCCTCACAAAGCCCCCTGTTGGGGAGCTGGGGTCTCTGGCTTCCGGTGGCCCATCCTGGGGAGGGGGCTGCGGGTGGGATTCCCCACAGCCTGGCTTTCCCAGGGAAGGCAGGGTCTGTTCCCAGGCTCCCAGCATTCCATCGACTCCCCAGGGAGCTGCTGGCCTCTCCGCTCAGCCCCTTCCCTGCCAGGGAGTGGAGGGAGAAGAGAAAGAGGATGTGGATCACAGGGTTCTTCCTGGGGACTAGGGGCCCTTAAACCACCGGGTGGGGCAGCCGCGAGTGAGTGGGAATGCTGGGGAGGGGTTACAGTGCCCCCATCCCAGTCAGCCCTGCTGCGCACTCAGAGCCGGGACTGTCCCTGCTGTCGGGAGGGGGCCTCTCCAGGGCCTGTTCACGTGAGCGGCGCTCCTGTGTGACCTCAGGCCTCCAGCGCCCAGGGCTTCAGCCCAGGATGCCGCCCAGGCACCAGGCTCCTCTAGGCTCCCTGGAGCCCCAGCTCACCAGGACTTGCCCGGGGAGGCCGCGGGGAGGCGGGGCATCTGGCCCTGCACCAACCCAAACATTACCATAAATGCTCAGGCGGCGCCGCGGGGCTGGAGCGAGCTTGGGGCGGGGGACCCTGGGGCTCTCCGGAAGCCCCAATCCGGCCTCCTAGCCTTTCTCAGCGTCAACCCGGCGGCTGTGGTTCAGTCTGCCGGCTCCCCCCTTTACAAAGTGGGACGAGGAGGCAGAGGTTGGGGGTTGAGCCGAAGCTGCTGGGGGAAGTGGCCCTGGGGGTTACCTGCATGTGGTCAGCGACCTCTGTCAAGGGAGAAAGGGACCCTCTAGCCAGCCCAGTAATCACAGGGGTGGAGGCTTCTGGGTCTCCCTCTAGTTCCAAAGGACCTCTTCCTGTCGGCTGTATTTTTGGGGCCTCCTGCCCCCAGCCCTGGGTCTCAGTTCTCAGGTCTTGGAGAGCCTAAACTCCTTCCCACTTCCTCCTCCCACCCTAAATTTGGAGAATGGAGCATAGGGTTTGGGGGTGGGGGAAGGGGGCGGAGCAGGATGCTGGGAGCTTACACCTCTCCCCCTCAGGGAAGTTCACATCCGCTCCCCAAAATACCACCGCCCAGGGGGAGGAATGTCCCGGGAGAGCTGTTTCAGCTTGACTTTGAGTTTTCCCTGCGGAAAGGAAGGCTCGTCTGCGTCTGCGGAGCGGAGCCTGCCAAGGAAGCCCAGGGATGCCAGTTTCTGGGTCTCTTGGCCCCTCCTCCCGAAAGTCACTTCTGAATTTTGTTTTCCCTTCCAGGTGGCGCTTAGAGTAACCCAGGAGGGGCCCTGAAGGCCAGGATTCCTGTTCACTCAGCCCTGGCCCACCCTGGTGTCCCCACTGCTTTTGCCACCGCTGATCTTAGAGAAGTGGACAGAGGTGAGAAGAGTCACTGGCCCACACCCCAGGGGCCAGGGCTTCAGGAGAACTTGAACAGGATTTGGAGTCAAAAAAGTGCTGGACTAGGTCAGACCACGTGACCTAGTCCAGGGCTGTGCTCTGCGTTCTGATGGCACCTGCCCTTGGCATCTGTGTCACACCCGGAATGTGCTTGTCTGGGAGCCTCACAAAGGAGCGGGTGGCTTTGAGATAGCCCTGCCACTTAATTAACTGATCTTGGCCAAGTGACCTAACCAGTGGCTGTTCAGAGTTGTTATGCATTGCTCAAGATGAGGAGGAAGCTGCTCCTGTCTCACACGGGTGTGGTGTTTTGCAACCTGGACATGTCGGGCCTCCCTGGTGGCGCAGCGGTTAAGCGCAGCGCTTTGGAGCTGTCAGCGCCGGCAACACGAGTTCAGCGGGAGATTCCCACATGCTGGGAGATTCCCACATGGCGCGGCAGACCTCTCCTGCCTCGTGTCTGCCTCGCCCGCTGCTCCCCTCAGCAGTGTGTTTCCGTCCATCTGCCTGTTCCGCTCCCCACTCTGTCTCTGGTGAACCCTCTCGCTGCCCCACGCCTCTGGCCTGTGCCCCAGCTTGTATGCATAAATAAATAAATCTTTAAAAAAAAACAACAACCTGGACATGTCACTTGAGGGTCATTTTCATCACCAATAGTTATCTTGATCTTTATAACAAAACCCGAGGAAACCAGAAGGACAAAGAATCACATGAACTGAAGTCACACAGCCAGTAAGTGGTGAACTATGTTTTTTAATTGGGGTGAAATACACAGAACATGAAATTTACCCTTTTAACCATTTTAAGTGTATAGTCCCGTGGTATTAAGTACATTCACAATGTTTTGCAACCTTCACCACTGTCTAGTTACAACTTTTCCATCACCCCAAGGAACTATCATTTGAGCCAAGATGTAACTAATTCCAAAACTTGTGCACTGTACTTATAGTAACTGACAGCTGAATCAAGTAAACATATGATGGCAATGAAAACAGTGGTTGACTACCACTGAATTATGTGGTACAAATAGGAAGGACAACAAAGACCAGGAAAAGGGAGCACCATGTGGCTTTTTGGTCTCTACCAGCCAGGGAAGTCTTTCTGGAAGCATGAAGCCTTCAGTGGGGAGAGGAGTGAGGACAAGTCATTCCAGGCAGGACAAGTAACACAAGCAAAGAAGGATGAAGCTGAAGAAAGGAACACATGTAGTGACAACTACAGAATTCCCATATGTGAAGAATTTCATGGGAATCCCTTTGGCTGGACGGTGGGGCTGAGGGAGGGGGGGCTACATGACATGCTTAAAATTATATTTGGGGGCCTCCCTGGTGGCTTAGGGATTAAGTCTCAGCACTATCACTGCTATGGCCTGAGTTCAATCCCCAGCCAGGGAGCTAGCCCAAATGGCGCAACAGACCTCTCCTGTCTCACCCGCTGCTCCCCTCAGCAGTGTATTTCAGTAGATTTGCCTATTCTGCTCCCTGCTCTGTCTCTGGTGAATCCTCTAACCCCCTATACCTCTGGCCTATACCCCAGTTCTTCTATGCAAAAAATATATATATATATTTTAAATTTTATATATATATATTTGGGTAGCAAGCCCATTGCTTTCATCTTTGTTATATGTTTGCTTGGAGTGCATTGAGGAGATCTTCAACCACCTTACTACCCCTGACACCTCTCTTATGTAGACAGCTGGTGCCCAGTAGTGTTACTTGGCTAGGAATACAAGTAGGTAGAGGGTGCAGACAAGAGGGAGCCTGGGCAGATGAGGTGGAGTTAGGTTGTGGAGGCGGCACTTGGATGTTAAGGTGAAGTGGGCAGTGGGAGCCACTGCTGGTCTTAGGCCACGGCAAAATGATGTGATGAAATTGGAATTTGGGTTTACAGTGACTTCTCTAGTTCTTTTTTGCCTGAGAGCACCCCCTAGTGCCCCTAGTTTGAATTGTTTCCTCCTTTTATGGATTAGGTGGGAGGATGGGGAAAATGAAAAACAGAATTGATGAGCTGGAGAAACCAGACTCTGGGCCTCATTTCGATTCATCCTGAGTGATGACAGCACTGCAGTAAAAATAGAGGTGACATGTGGACAGAGAAGTTTCGAGGTGGAGGAAAAGGGCGTTGCCGTGGGTCCCTTCTCTGTCCTGTAACTCTGAAGGAGGATACTGAGTGTCAGCTCCTAAGCTGGGGGATGGAGACAGGATAACTAAGACTGCCTATTCTGCTCCTTGCTCTGTCTCTGGTGAATCATCTCACCCCCTGTACCTCTGGCCTATACCCCTGAGCCTGAGAAACCTAACTCTAGGGAAGGGGACAGGCAAGTAAACAATTAGAATACAGCATGTCAAGTGTGGGGGTGCAAGTACGCACATGAGACAGTTCCTTAACCCAGCCTGGGGTGGTCAAGGAAGGCTTCCTGGAAGAGTTGATACCTAACTTCATTTTAAGGAATGATGGTAGATAACCAGGTGAACGGGGTTGGTGTGTGCTGTTTCAGTGTGAACTAGCATGCTCTGCGCTAGTGCAGTTGGTTAGTGACTTACAAGGGAAAAATGATGTTAGTGAGGGAGACACTAGATGGCAGAGGACTTGGAAAGCATAGCAACGGGTTTAGAGTGATGGGGCAGGCGTGTGTGACAGGTTTTAAGCAGAGGAGCGCCCACAAACTGGTTCAGATCCATCATCGCTGAGACCCCAGAGGGACAGAACCAAAGATCCCACTTTCTAAGGTCCTGTTTCCCGGGTCAAGTTCTGTGTTTTCCCTTGGGTATCTGAGGTCGGAAACATCCAGTCCCTCCTGGGGAGGCTGCCCTAAGCCACAAGATGTGGCTTAGTTTTACTTTCAATGAGCCAATTCCTCTAATCCTAGGCCCCTCACAGTTGTATGAGAGATAAGTGTGAGGGGAACTTTCTCTTGGCCTCCCACCTGTCACTCTGAGGAGACCCTCCAGGCATCCTCTCCTCCTTCCACATCCAATGTGAGGTGACACATTTTACTGAGTGCCCTAAACAATTCTCGAATCGATGCTGCACAGTGGAGCACCGTGGAGCACTGTGTGGTGGTTAAGAGAATAAGGACCGTCTCTGCATGCTGATATGGAGTGATGGACAGATTATACTTCCAAATTAAAAAGCTAGGCAGACAGTGCTACACACAGGCTGTACCTCCTTGTAAGAAAGGACGAGTGTTCAGGCACAACAAGCTGTTCCCAATTACCAATTACCTTCTCTGACCTTGCTGTGGAATCAGCCGTTTTCCCAAGTAAGTCTGGCACCTTTTAGTGAGGAATGGCAGTTAGAAATTAAGATCTGGGAGGCCTCGCGGGTGGCCTAGGGGTTAAGTCTCAGCACTAGCACTGCTACTGCCTGAGTCAGTTTCCTGCCAAGGAGCTAACCTACATATGGCACAGCAGACCTCTCCTGCCTCGCCCGCTGCTCCCCTCAGCAGTATTTCAGTAGATCTGCTTGTTCTGCTCCCCACTCTGTCTCTGGTGAATCCTCTCACCGCCCCTTCCCCACCCCCACCCCCTGCAACCTCTGGCCTATACCCTAGATCTTCTATGCATAAGTAAATGCTTTTTAAAAAAGAAACTAAGATCAGGCACTAGATATACTCATCACAACTGGGGTACCTTTTCCCTAGGTCCTTTCAGTGAACAGAGCTAGGGAAAAAGTGTATATATCATTTATGTTTATATATAATTATATGGATATATTATATCCATATATGTATAATATATCTAATATCTCTATGGGTATATTAGAAGGAGTTCATACAGGTAATCTCCAATTATGACCCAACTCTTTGGGGGCTCTACCTTACCTTCCTGCGTTGCATATTTATGCCTCCCTTCTTCCAAAGAAAGAACTCTGGCACCCAACAGTACTTCAGAATTGCTACACCCATACTACTATGAAAAGCAAAACTAATGAAAACAATTCCAGAAGTTTTTCCCTCCCCCAGGCTAAGGGAATATTGTTTGTTTTTACTTCCCTCCTTTTGGTGTCGTTATATTATTGCATAAAATGCAGTTGGTTTCATTTATTTCTATTTTCATTCAGTTTGGTTTTTTTTTCTTATTTTTGTTTATTTAACTGAATTTTTAAAATGTGTAATGCCTTAACATGCTTCCAAAAGTCAAAATTAGACACAAATGTACATGTAATACCTATGTTTTTATTTTTTCAAAAATAAGCACACATGCATATAAATATATTCTTATTTCTCTTTCTTTCTTACACTAAAGGTATCATACTCTCTATATTTTGCACTTTTCTCCCCACTTAACCATATAGATGGAAAATTACTCTGTATTATAGGGATAGTTCTTATTCCCTTTTTCTTTTTTAATTTTTTAAATTGTTGCATTGTACTTCATTGGATTTACCCATCATAGTTTTATCATATTTGAACTTTCAGATCATTTTCAATATTTTGCAATTACAAATAGTGTTACCTTTTCATTTTGCTAAAAGTGTCTTAACAGTAAGTTCTAAGAAGAGGATTACTGGGTCAAAGGGTAATGCATACGTACTTTTTAAATTTTCTTTTACTTTTTACATTGTAGTAAAAGACTACATAACATAAAATCTACTATTTTAACCATTTTTAAATGTATATAGTTCAGTAGTGTTAAGTATATTTACATTCTTGTAAAACAAATTTCGACAACTTTTTCATCATATAAAACTGACACTCTGTACCTACTAAATGAAAACTTCCCCTTTCACCCCTCCCCCTAGCCCCTAGTAATTTCCATTCTACTTCCTACTTCTATGAATTTGACTACTTTAATACCTTATATAAGGGAATCATACAACATTTGTCTTTTTTTGTAACTTTTTTCTCTTTCACTTAGCATATGTTTTCAAGTTTCATCCATGTGGTAGCAGGTATCAGAATTTCATTCATTTATATGGCATTATTCATTTAATAATATTCCATTGCATGAAAATAAAACATTTTGTTGTTTATGTGTCAAGTGGTGGGTTTCTTCTACCGCTTGGCTAGAGTGAATGTGGTTCTATGACTGTGGGCATGCAGATATCTCTTTCAAGACTCTGCTTTCAATTCTTTCTTTTTTTCCCTAAAGATTTATTTATTTATGCATACAAAAGCTGGGGTATAGGCCAGAGGTATGGGGGTGGTGGTGAGAGGATTCACCAGAGACAGACTGGGGAGCAGAACAGGCGGATTGACTGAAATACGCTGCTGAGGGGAGCAGCCGGCAAGGCAGGAGAGGTCTGCTGCACCATGTGGGAAGCTCCCTGGCTGGGGATAGAACTCATGCTTCAGGGGCTGCTGATAGTTTCATAGGCTGAGACTTAAACCCTTGGCCACAAGGAGGCCTCAAGGTGACTTTGGATGAATATGTCTCAGATTACTTAGAGGGGAGACTTTTGTTCTCAACAAATGAAAGTACTGTTTTAGATGATCCTGCCAATTCCAAGAAGGCTTTTCTTGTTGTGGAAAGCTGGCGGTTAATTGTCAATAGTAGGCACAAGTTGGCTGAGTTTGATTTTGAACTTGTTGAATTTGAAGCATTTATGGGATATCCAGAAACTATGCATGTCCAGAAAGCAGTTGTAATCTAAACTCTGCAAGAGAGATTCAGTCTGAAAATGTAGATCTAGAAATTATGGAGTTGAGAGGAAAGGGGACCACGATGGAGACAGAATTCGGGAATGGGGACTGTCAGGGGCCAAGGCGCAGGATGTGGTCATTTGTGTCAAATGCTGCATGAAGGTAAAGAACAAAATAGTATTCACTGGACAAACAAATTCCCTGAAGAGGAGAGGTTAGCAGTGGTGGAGTCAAGTATCTTGAAGGGGAATGAGTGTTTTCTCCAAGATTTGTAGCTGGGGGGCGGGGGAAATGCAGTATGACAATAAAAACATCAGTAACAGTAATCACAACAGACCATGATCTGGCAAAAAGGTGAAAACAAATCTTTATAATAGTCTCGTTTGTTTAGAAAGATTAATGTTTTGAGGATAGCGCTTGAGTTGGCTTGGAGATAGGAACTGTTCTGTAAATCAAATAGCCAAATGGGAAGTTGGAGTCTGATGGTGAGAGAAAGGGAGGGGCCATTTCAAGAGGAAGCAGAAGGAAAACTTGTCTCAGAGAAAATAGTAAGTTGGGGCCTGACGGGTGTGAGATGGAGGCTGGGAGAAAACCAGAGGAATTTTAGAAATTGCAATCTTTGCTCTGTGCTATAGTGTAACCCCTATAGGGACCCTAACATCTCAATAAAAATGTGCTGCATACTTGAGCTTTGTATCAGTGGTGCTTTGGGGAATGAAGAATTCAGGCAGTGTTCAGGGTGGGGTGAAAAGAGACAGGGATTTTCAAGAATCCAGGCCGGAGTGGAGATGAAGATTTCACTATAAGCATGAAATTAAAGCTGACCAGGGGAAGGATAAGACATCCAAGTATCTTTGTTTTTAGCAGAGAACACAGGTTTTCCAATGTGGGATGAGGTCTCAAATATATTTTAATTATTTGAATATTAGCAAGAAGCCTAACTTCTCAAGGAACATGGAGCTGCCCAGGCACAGACATTTAACTAGTGTTCAAGTAAACAAATTAACAATGGTTGGCTTAGGAGAGTGAGCTGTTTCGGGTCTGTGTTTTTTGTTTTTTTTCCAATGACAATGAAGTAATCTCCTGAGGATGCTCAGAAAATCTGATAGAGTTTGAGGAAACAGTTTGGAATAGCAGTTTGGAAATTCCCTGTAACAATCTGTTTTCCCTTGTGATCTTCTTGAGAACTGGCACCTTCTTAAACATTGTTTGTAGGCCCTCCAATAATAAGTGAATAGAGGAAGACCAAGCAGCGAGTCTTAGGCAGCTGCGGAGGCGGCACAATCCCAGAGACCAGCTCAAATGCAAGGACTTCCCAACCAGAACCTAAAAAGCTCAAACTCTGGAACCAAGAATTGGGCCCTTATTTAGCGCAGTTTAAAAGTCCTGTTCCTTTAGGGGGCGGGGCTATGAGGGTATAGTCCGCCTCTGTCCATCAACTAATCAATCGCCGCCTCAAAGGGGCCGGGATTTCCAGCTAGCTCTGTCCCTCCTTTGGAAAGTAAATATTTGGGCGCCGTTCAAACAGACCAATGACCGCTCGACGTTCCTTGAGGTTCGTCCTCACCGATTGGCAGGAATTCATCGTCCCGCCCACCTTGTTACGCCTCTTGCCCCACCCCTTCGCACACAAGATGGCGGCGCCCAGCGGAGTGGAGGCCGCGCCTGGCGTTTGCTGCGGCTGACTCTCTTTCCTACTGCCCCTTTGGGCGCAAAGCCCCGCGAGCTCAGAGGACGGGGGCCGGGCGGGGACAGGGGCATCTGCATAGCTGGACCGCGAGCTCGCGCCCAGCCTGCGCTGCCCCCACCCGGCCCCGGCCCGGCCCGGCCCGAATCCATCCGTTCCCGGTCTGCTCTGGGTCTGACCCATTGCCTGGCTGTGGTACGCCACCACCTGGTCTCCAAAGCCGAGGTCTGTCCAGCTCTCGCTCACCACTTCAGAGATGTTTGATCTCCTCCCTCCTAAACAGCTCGTCTTGAAAATCGGGACTCTCGGACGGGCACCTGGCCCCCTTTATCTCCACTGAGACTGTAATTCCCTCTAACGCTCTTCTTCCTCAGATTCTTGATTCTCCCAGGGTCAGAGACTGTTCATTTCCATTCCAAATTAATCCCTGACTCCCCAAGATACTGACAACCTTGACACATCTCTTAGCCCGGAGCTAGACTTCTTTTGGACTAACCTCCGTAGCTCTATCATGGAAGCTGTATACCTTGTAGTGAATGGGGTCGGCCTGGTGCTGGACGTGCTGACCTTGGTGTTGGATCTCAACTTCCTGCTGGTGTCCTCTCTGCTGGCTTCCCTGGCCTGGCTCCTGGCCTTCATCTACAACCTGCCACACACAGTACTGACAAGTCTTCTGCACTTGGGCCGTGGATTCCTGCTTTCACTGTTGGCCTTGATCGAAGCCTTGGTCCGGTTCACCTTTGGGGGATTGCAAGCCTTGTGTACCTTGCTCTATAGCTGCTGCTCTGGCCTTGAGAGCCTAAAACTCCTGGGACACTTGGCCTCTCATGGGGCGCTGCGGAGCCGGGAGATACTACACCGGGGAGTCTTCAATGTGGTCTCCAGCGGCCATGCTTTGCTGCGCCAGGCCTGTGACATTTGTGCCATTGCTATGAGTCTGGTGGCCTACGTGATCAACAGCCTGGTCAACATCTGTCTCATTGGCACTCAGAACCTCTTCTCCCTGGTGCTGGCCCTGTGGGATGCAGTGATGGGGCCACTGTGGAGAATGACAGATGTGGTGGCTGCCTTCCTAGCCCACATTTCCAGCAGTGCTGTGGCCATGGCCATCCTCCTTTGGACCCCCTGCCAACTAGCATTGGAGCTCTTGGCCTCAGCTGCCCGCCTCCTGGCCAGCTTTGTGCTTGTCAATCTAACTGGCCTGGTGCTTCTGGCATGTGTGCTGGTGGTGACAGTGTCTGTCCTGCACCCGGACCTCACCCTGAGGCTGGCCACCCGGGCACTTGGTCAGCTCTATGCTGGGCCATCCTACCATCGGCTCCGAGAGGATGTTGTGCGACTGTCTCGCCTAGCACTGGACTTGGAGGCCTGGCGGCGGGTCTGGAGCCGCAGCCTGCAGCTGGCAAGCTGGCAGAACTGGGGAGGGGCACCTGGGGCTCCCCAGGGCGGTCCTAGGAGGATGCCTTCTGCCAGGACCTGGCGAGAGGACACTTTTCCAGAAGCAGTGCCAGAATTGGAGACGGGAGAGGAGGAGATCAGGATGGCCAGAGCGACATCTTCCCGGGGTCGGGAGAGCTTAAATGAGGAGGAGCCTCCCCCTGGACAAGACCCATGGAAGTTGCTGAAGGAGCAAGAGGAGCGGAAAAAGTGTGTCATCTGCCAGGACCAGAGCAAGACGGTGCTGCTTTTGCCCTGTAGGCATCTATGCCTGTGCCAGGCCTGCACTGAAATCCTGATGCGCCACCCTGTCTACCACCGCAACTGCCCACTCTGCCGCCGGGGCATCCTGCAGACACTCAATGTCTACCTCTGAAGATGCCCTTCCTGCCTGCCCAGCCCTCCGCGCTCCCCACAGCCACCTGTGCTAGGACAGCATTAACACCTGATCTCCAGGTCCTGGACCGAATCCCTTCCTGCCTCATGACTGTCAGGCCGAGCCTCCAAGCCGTACATCCGGGACATTGAGATGGGCTACTCGGGGAGAACACTGACCTGAGTGGGGGCAAGGAAGCAGCTTCTCCTTACCCAGTGGAGCCCTGTGATGCCGAGGGTGGTGAGTGTGTCACTATGCAAGGCCTTGAGACTTCACTGTGGACTCTCCTCCAACCTGCCAGGGCCCACCCAGATGCCAGCCTCTGGGGCACCCCCTCTCTGCTTCTAGTTTTTCTGTTGGGGATTTGCAGGTCCTCTCCCTGACCCCTTCTCACTTCCGCCGCAGCATTTGCAGCCACCACACATCAGTGTCATTTGGGTGTTATGGCAACTCACGGGCCTTGGGATGATCTTGAACCTTTGTTTTCAGGGGAACCCCTGTGCCCTGGTAGACTTGGGGGGTAGTTTCTCTCAGGTGCCCTTAGAACTACCGCTCTGCCTGATCTTATGAGCCTCTCTCCCAACCTGATCCAACACCTGGGATCAAGAGTTTACCCCTGGGGGGCGGGAGGTGGGTGGGGGTTCTGTGCTTGACATTGGGACCATACCCTCTGGCTATCCAGGCCCACTGGGTGCCTCAGGAGGGATAACCAGATTTCTACTCATACCCCTTGCACGCCCCGCATCACAGAGGAAACGGCGTTCCCCTCTGTTGCCTCTCCAGCTTTGGGGAGGGCAGACTGCACATTTCACTAGGGTCCATACACAGAAGGGGCCAGGACCTGGGGACGTGCAGCTCCCTAAGGGGTCTCTCTGGCCCAGTTTCCAGTGAATAAAGCTCCTGTCACAGCTCTGACAGCCTCTGTGTGCATCCTGGCAAAGGTGATCAGTTGGTCAGGGAACTGATGCTGCAGCGGCGTCCTTCAGTCCTCCGGGGGCATAAGTGGCTTGGGGGACCTGGTAGGGGAAGAGGGAGATGGGGTGGGAGCCCTGTGCTGCGGGGAGAGCCATGCCAGGTGTGGCAGGATTGGCTTTCGCCTCCTCCGATTTGTGGCCTTTCACGTGGCTTTTGGAAAACCCTGTTTTTTCAGTTTTTGCCAGAATTTAGCCCTAGTGGAGAAGACTGAACTTTCTTACCTCTGAGTCAGCCTTTCCGCTTTTCCTCTGGTGCCATTCTTCCCAGGAGGGAACTTGGGGTTCCTTCTGCCTGGGGTCCAGTCTCTGATCCCCAGAGGAGTGGCACTTGTCTGGTGTAGAATAGCGCTGTGGTGGGCCGGAGCGCGGCAGCGGCTGTGGAGAGCAGAAAGCTGAAGCCCGAGACACCCCAGGCCTGTCTCTAGCTCACTGAGCTGGCCCCATTGGTCAGCTCTGCGTTCACATGACCAGCAAGAGAGATGGGGGACACTCCCCCGTAATTGTATGTTAAATCTAGAAGCCAAATGCCTAGGATTGGGGGTGGGGGGCGAGGGAGGGTGAGAGAAAAAGGGGTAGGTCTGGCAGAAATTGGAGAGAGGCTCCTTAACTTTCTCTTGCGAGGCCGGCCCAGCTGATTGTGGGGTAGCAGGCGCTGGCTTATTAGTCACGGGTGGGAGTGGCAGAGGAGGGGCGCCCTGAAGGGGCTTTGTGGCTAGTCTCAGACTCGGCGGCCCACCCAGGCTATGCCCGGCACAGTGGGGAGAGTTCCCTCACCTGCACATGGGCCTTGGGAGGCCAGAGGGCATCTTTTCTTCCCTTCTCCCAACCCTGGAGAGGGAGCTGAGCAAGGAGAGGCTTGGCTCCTGCCAGTCTGTTTAATGTGAGGGTAAATATCTTTATGAGAGAAACTAAACTTCCAGAGCTGGAAGCAAAGGACCCTCTTTTCCTCCACCCCCATCTGATTTCCACTGGTGGACCTCAATACCATTCCTCCCCTTCGATACCCTAATAGGTGCCCTAGCTAGACAGTCATTGCAGCATTCGGAGCTGGGGCGTCCCCTCGTGGTCACCTAAGAACCGACTTCTCTAGACCCCCAGGACACTCCGCTCCTCTGGCTGGTGAACAGAGAGAACAGCTTTGTGGTCATCTAGGTCGAGGCAAGCAGCCACGGCAGTCATGAGTGAAAATCCTGGGCTCCCTTTTGTGGATAAGGTCAGAGGTTTGTGTAGTGAAGGCACCTGCCACCTAGTTCATGTGACATCTATGAATTAGAAAAAGATGTTCCTTCCTCTGGCTAGCCAGAGCCTCAGGCCAGAAGGGCGCCCTCTGTAGCCAAGTGTTACTGTTCACAGTCTATGTAAATTAGGTGGCAACCCTGTGGAGCTCTGTCATTCATTTGGGTCTGCTGCTTATTTCCAACCAGCCCAAGAGTCCTCCCTTCCTGTCTCTCCCCCTCCCTGTCCTCTCCCCCCCCACACCCTCAGGGTATCCCCATCATTAGAAGAAAGGCTGAATCCAGTAAGAGGGTTTTTAGATTTATTGAATCATCTCTGAGAAAGGACCCAGGAACAGAAGGGACAAAGGGGGACCCAGAGAAGCAAGAGGACGGGATAAGAGTGCCCTGCTTTGGGATCCTGGACTGGGGTAGCTGGGAGACCCACAGATGCCAGCACAGTGCACTTCTTTGGACTCGGGCAGAAATCCAGCCACTGCCCCATGCTGCCGGCCCCATCCTCAGTCAGCCTCTGTCCTGTCCCCTGGGACCAGCAGGATGGAGAGGCCCCACCCTATCGCTGTAGTCAGTCACAACATCCCAGGGGAGCCAGCCCTCCCAGATGCTGTTACTGTCAATGTCATGCCCTTCTCCCCGACCGGTGAGAGCAGAGCTCACTTTCCAGTGTGTGTCAAGCAAAGACAGGGGAGTTGTGCCAATCAGAATATACCAGAAATCCAGAGAATGTGCTGTCTGTCTTGATGCTGGCATAAATGCCAATGTAGTCACCCACACCCACCTGTACCCACACCTGGTCCTCTGGCTCCAACCTCACCATGGCACCCCCAGAGAGAGAGGCTGGCTTGGGCCACCCTCCAAAAAACTGAAAGAAAGAGGCAATGGACTGGCCATTCTTGACCAGATCAAACTGCAGGCTGGCCCGGTAGACCGTGGCGTGGACCGCGAAGTAGTAGACACCGGGCACCTGGCACGTGAACTTGCCGGTGGTAGCATCGTAATGTCCCTGCTCATTCACCAGCACACGGTCAAAAGGTAGGGGCGCATCGGACTGCGGAGGCACCCGGCTCTCGGAGCACTTGGCACTGAAGGCAGAGCGTGGGGGTACCGAGCATTCTCCAGCAGGCCCGATTGCCCCCACCGGTCCCGCCTCTCCTCGTGGCCCGGGCTCCCCACGGGGACCTGGGAGTCCTGCAGGGGGACAAGGAGAGCAGTTAGGGTGAATGTAGCGGTAGGTGCTTCTGCTGCGGAGTGCGCGAACTGCCAGTGTAAGGACCCGCCCCCAGCCTCTCTAACCCGCCCAGCTGTCACTTCCTCGGTTGGTGCCTTCCTCTGCACCAGTGTCACCCCTTCAGGTCCTGCAGATCTGCCTGGGCGGTCAAAGAGGGTTCCAGCTGTTCTGGCTCCAGCGGTTGTTCCCAGGGCTCCCAGGGAACCGGAGGGGAGGGAGCGGCGCCCCCTGGTGGACAGCACGGGCCCAGCCCGGGCTCAGCGGGAACCGATGGGGAGGGAGCGGCGCCCCCTGGTGGACACCGCTGGCCCGAGGGCACCGAAGAGCTACAGCAAGGGCGGTGCTCGCTTCGAGACGTCCCTGCGACGGCAACCAAGGTGCCTTCTTACCCGGCCTCCCGCCCTCGCCTTTCTCGCCCGGAGACCCGGGCACGCCGTCGCGGCCGTCGCGGCCATCGCGGCCAGGCAGGCCCTGGCTGCCATGGTGGCCCGGAGTGCCTGGAAGGCCGGGGTGCCCGGGGCACAGGCTGGGGATCTTGTTGTCGTCCAGCGGGGGCGAACCGGCCGCCAGGCCCAGGAGTAGCAGGGTGAGGAACGGCCTCATGGTGCTGGCACCCGCAGCTTGGACGACGGGGGTCCTCTGGCAGTCTGTGGGCCAGGCAGGATAGGAGTCGGGACCCAGAATCCTGCTCCTTGCCTTGCTCCCCACCCAGCGCAGCCAGTCGGTCTCCACCCCATTGCTCTGCCCCTAAGCTGCACAGCCACCACGGGGGTGACGAGGAAGGCGGTGCCCCCAGACCCCAGAACCCTGACGGCACAGCGAAGCAGGAGGGAGAGGCGGGTCCCTCCCCTCCCCGTCACCCCAGTCTGGTGGTGCCCAATCTTTCCCACAGTCCCCTCCCATCCCCTTTCCCCCCTGTCCCCTCCTTTACACTCACCACCCTCCTCGATTTCTCTCCTCCTCCCTCCTGCCGTTTGCGGGCTGCTCTGGGCGCACTCCCGGGCTACCGCCACTGCTCTGCTCCTCAGTCCTGCGCCCCTGCCTTCACCTTCCCCGGTCCTGCTTCGCTCTCTGCCGGCTCTGCTCCTCCCAGACTCCAAAAGGAAACCAGTTGTTCGGGGGCCAAGAGCTCGGGGCCGGGAAATAGCAGGGAAATAACTCGTGGTGCCGCCCCGGCGGCTGGCCAAAGTTTGGGGAGGGGAAAGGGGGGGAGAGACTCGAGCTGGAGCCGCTTGGAGAGGCAGGAGGCAGAACTGGGAGCTGACGCTCAGCGGCTACTGCTCCTAGGAGAGTTGCAGCAGGGAGACACCAAGGACTAGACTAATCCAGGGCAAACAAGCCCAGAAGAGAGGGTGAAAAGTTCTAGGGGCAGGGAGACAGCTGGATCCCCAAGGTTTAGACAGGGCCTGCCCAATACCAGACACTTACTAAATTTTTGTGGAATAAATGAAATCAGAAAGGGGTGGGGGTGATAGAGAGCCTGAAAAAGCAGATGGACAGGCAGAAGGCAGAAAATGGGAAATTCGGGTCAGATTTGGATGGGTCCTTTGTAGATTTATGGTGGAGCCTGGCCAGCTGTGGCAGCTGAGCAGCAGAGGAGCAGGAAAGGATCTGGGCGGGTTGGCGGGTGGGGTGGAGAGTTCCCTTAGCACTTGAGGACTTCTCCCCTCCCAGTCCCAGAGAGGGTGGGCACAGCCCGGTGCTGCCCCCTCCTCTGTTCCCCTTCCTGCCCACCCTGATGAGCAAAGGAGGATGGGAGACAGAGGGCGGGGTGACTTCAGGGTCAGGGCTGGGCACAAGCCTCCAGACCAGCCGCCTCAGGCAGCCTGTTGCAGTTGAAGGGCCAGGGGGTGCCCAATAGGGCCAGGCCAGACTGGCATTGGTGCTCTGCCTCCTGGCAGACTGAGCGACAAGGGGGAAGAACACTGCCGATCGGGGTGCATTGGGGCACCAGCAGCCCACAGAGGAGCCTCCGGAATTTCTGGTAGCAGGGCAGACTTGTCAGACTCTGTGGAAGGAGGCGATCAGCCCTCAGGCACCCCTCCTGGTTCTACTCCTTCCTGGGGCCCCTCCTTCTCTCTGCCCAGAGCACCTTGTAACCTCTGAGGACCTCCACCACCTGCTCCTGGCTGGCCATGCCCACCCAGATGTTAGGGAAGGCTGTGGCGTTGTAGCTCAGGCCGAGGCACACCTCCACCCGGATGGGCTCGCAGGCCAGCCCTGTGGGGAATGGGGAGAGGGTCGGTCACTCCCTGATGGTGCGACTGGGCCAAGTCACCTTATGGCTCTGTGTGTGGGGGGGGGGTACTGAGGGGCCCGCTCCAAGCCTCGTGGGCCAGCCGTGGGCATCCTGAGGCTCCTCTGTGACCGTCGCAGGGAGCATGGACTCCAGCATTGGCAGTGACTCTGGGCCATCTGGAGGAAACTCCCCTGCTGTCACTTCCACCTTGGAAGTGGGTGTGGCTAGGGGCGCTATGTCAGCAAAACTGGACTGGCTCTTGAAGCCCCAACTGTGATCCCAGATCCCCATTTCCCTTGGGGGTGATACTAAGAACCACTGCCGTGTCCAAGTGTGAGTCCTCCAGGACTCCCCTCAGGGAGACAGGGATGGCGGTCCTGATGAAGTGTGCCAGAGGGTTGCAATGAATGGGCATAGGGCCTGCTCAGCCAGCCAGGCCCTGCCCGGGGCACCTGGGCAGGCTTCTCACCTGGGGGCAGGAACAAGGGGCTGCTGCAGTTGTCATCACTGCCACCCGCACAGCCCCTCCATATGTCACACATCCACTGCAGACTCTGACAGCCTCTGTCCTGGCAGGGGAACACGCCGGGCCCACAGGGGTCTGTAGGCACGGGGGCGGGGGGAAGAAGGCAGTGGCAGTGCCCCTTGGGCACGCTTGGACCTCCCACTGCCTTCACATTGCTGACCAGGTTCCGGAGTCCAGCTCTGGTTTCCTGGCGGCACCTCTGTGGCCCACACCCGCTCCCCTAGGGGCACCTACTCTCCGTGGCATTGAGGGCCCTATAGGTGGCTGAGAAGCCACCTCTGCCAATGCCACTATCGGTCCTAAAGAGCACAGCCAGGTGGGGTGTCCAGGAGATGAGGCGGCGGGGCGGCTTTGCTCCACAGAACCTGTTGGAAGCAGAGAGCAGTCCAATCGGAGGCCTCCTCAGGCTCACTCTTAGCTGGGTGCTCTGGGCGATGCCAGAGGGGGTGGGAGGCCTGGTCACTGACTCAGAACTTATGGTCTGGTGCGGAAGACACGTATTCAGCAAAATATTAAACTAACTGCTTGAGCCGTTCGAAATGGGAGAAGTCAGGGAGGGTTGGTGGGGGGAAAGGAAAATAAAGCCTGCAGCATGGGAATAACTGCGGTGGGAGAGGATTAGGAAAGGGTCCCCTTTCCCCCAGAGGAGGGTTGTGTAAGGAACAAAGGCTCTGAGGTGGGAAGGACAGTCTTTTTTAAGACAGTGGAGAGACCTTGGTTTGCAAGCGCAGAAGAAAGTGAAGCTGGGGACTGAGTTGGGCTAATGCAGAGGCAGCCTTGACCAGACCGTGGAGGAGGGACTTCATCCAGGCCCCGTCCTGGCTCTGCCATACCTGCCCAGCAGGATCAGGGCCCCGGAGTTGCTGGTCTCGTACACCTCCACGTAGTCAAACCTGCACTCATCCTGGGCGTCCAGGCTGAAGTTGTGGAACTGTAGCTCCAGGCCGTGTCCATCAGGCGCTGAGATATGCCAGGTGCACAGCTGGCAAGGGCCGGGGGATGGGGGGTGCAGATGGAGTGGTTCGTGGCTTCCTTCTCCTTTTCCAACCTGGGCATCCAGGCTGAGCTCCTGGGGGCTCCTCCCAGCTTCCTGCTAGGCAGGGAGGGGTGGCCCAGCGGGTTCTCATCTTGAGATGGGAAGGGCTTTAACTTGTCTGGTCGAAGAGATAACCTCACCCAGTACAGGAACATTTGGGCACACAGTGGGTGCGTGAGAACGTCCCCTGCCTACCAGCTCCACCTCTGACTTTCCCGTGTGCACGAACGTCTACCAGGCTGTTTGTGATCACACAGACCCTGGGGCTTAGGGGCACCTCTCATGGAGCGTGGTCTTACCTGTTGGTGAGGGTACTGCTGCAGGTATCTGGGGGCAGAGAAAGTGCCCTGGAGCCCAGTCAGATTCCCGCCACACCCTGCAGAGGGAGGACCAGGATGACAGCTCATGAGTTTGCCAGGATCTGTGCCTTCACCAGCAAGGCCAGCAGGGACTGCGGAGAAGAGGCCTGGCCATTTTCCCTGGGGACGTTGATTATCAGCCAGAAGAATGTCCAGTCAGCTTTGGGGCTGGGACAGGGCTGGGAAATCCAGCCCGTACCTGGACAAGATGCCTGAAGACAGTCCCCTCCCTTCCTGTGCCTGCGGAGCCCGTACCCGAGAACTTGGCACTGCAGTTGGTCTCGTCGCTGCCGTCGGCACAGTTGGCAAAACCATCGCACACTGATTCAGGTAACAGGCACGCGAGCTGGTCACAGGGAAACTCATCGTGGGCACAGCCCCCTGGGGGTGGCATCTGTGTTCAGAAACCCCTAGTCTCCACCCCTCCTGCCAGTACTGGGAGTGGTGGCAGGGGAGGGAAATGGACACTCCATAGGTAACTGGGGACGTGCTAGGAAAACACTCACCGCGCCCAGGAGCCACAGCCTGGTACCAGGCGTGGAAACCAAATCCCTCCACACTGCTGTCAGAGACGAAGGCGACCCGGACATGGCTGGCATTGGTGTTGAGTGTGGGGGGAGGCACCCTCCCACACACTCTGCAAGAAGCCGGGTTGGGGAGATAGAGGCGGAGTCGAGCTGCCTGGACCCGCAGCCCTCGTTCCTCAAGCCCTGATCGGTAACCACGTGGTCAAGAGTTCCTTCTGTTTCCCAGGGAGCTCTGACTTTTCTAGCATTTGCATGTCCATCTTTGCAGTATTTACTCATGGGAAAGAAAGGTAGGCGCTCCATTTAATGGATTTGGAAACCAAAGTGAGAGGGAAATGACCTTCTCAAGGTCACATAGCCAGGGGCTGGCAAAGCTGGACCCAGAGGCCGAGTTTCCTTTCCTCCTAAACAAGGCTTTCCCAAGACAGCTCCTTGTTCTGCCCTCCAGACAGGGGCTCAGGACAGGGGTCAGATCTCCTGGGGGAAGAGGGACCCACCTGAGGAGGGGGCCTTCAGGCTCAGGGGAGATTTCCAAGCGATCGAAAAGACAGGAGGCCACACTCTCCATGCTGAGAGCGTCAATCCTGAGCTGAACGGCTTGGTCTGTGGCCACCTCGATATGCCAAATGCAATGGGCGTTGGGTGGATAAGGGTCTGGGTAGTTGGGGCTGCTGAAGAAGCCCCTGGGGCCAGGAAGAAGGCCCCCACAGGCTGCAGAGATGGAGATTAGTTCAGAGGTCAAAAGGAGAGAGACCTTTTATTTCCCAAGGTGTACCTTTGTGGGCCACCCCTGACATCCTGGGCCCTCACCGGGAGGGTCTGCCCCAGGACTCACTGGGCTGGGGTGTGGGGCTCATGCCCGCCTCCTGCTGCCCATTAGGAGTCCCAGTTGCCTGTGAGGTGGTGCCAGAGGTGGGGATGGCACCAGTGGTGGTGAGGCCTTGGCTGGGCAGTAGATGAGAGGAGGCCACAGACCAAGGTGCAGCGGGCAGTTCTGGAGGTGGGAAGATGGGGGAGTGGCTTCAGAGGAGCTGGAATGGGCTGGAAGGGGGGGGTGCAGGGACAAAGGGCTCGTAGGGTCTTATTATAAAGGCTTCTCGCCAGCAGGGCTGGGACTTACGGGCCAGGATGATGACGACCAGCAGCCTGAGCAGCAGGAGCAGCAGGGCGGCCAGCAGCAGGGCGCACAGCCAGGAGAAGCGGCAGTCTGTCCGCAGCCTCCGGGCACGCTGGCCTGCAGGCACACCGGGCGGGATTTTGAGAGCCCTTCCCTGCCCCCCACCCCCGCCTCAGCCCTTTGCCCCCAGGAAGCCTCCAAGATGGTTACCATGCCAGGGAGCCCTGGTGCCAGAGCTGGCCTCTTCCTGGAAAGCTGACGGGGGGCAGTGTGGCCCTGATTCGGCCTCAAAAGCGGGATTGCAGAACTCGGTCTGAAGGGAGAGACCTGAGGGCTGAGCTGGGCGTCAGCATGGCCTGGCCGGGTGTCCAGCAGGCACCATTAGCCCCACGCAGGCAGCTGGGTGTCTGAGAGGGGTCCCGTGGGGCCCTTACCTTGCTCAGCTCTGCCGCCTCCACACCCAGGATGCTATTTGAGTGACCCTTCATGGCTTAAGGCCTTGCCTGGCTTTTGGGCTTTCCTCCTGGCCAGGATCCCCCAGGACCCCACTTTCTGACCCTAAACCTTCTCTTCAAGGAGCAGCCTCTGTTACCCTAGAAGGACAGCTGCCAGGCTAGACTAGCTCTGGGGCTGCCTGTGGCAGACTGGTTGAGCTACTGCTCCGCCTCTGTATGGGGGAAGGGACAGTGGCCAGAAGGAATTCGAAAAGCCATGAAATGGTCCCTTAATCTAACTCAGCTGAGGATGCTGAGGTCAAGCCCCGTTGGCACAGGGCAGCCATCCTTAAAGGCACAGGAAGTGGTTGAGAACCTCCCTAGGTAAAATCTAGGTGCTCTGTGTGTGTGTGTGTGTGAGGGGTGGGAGACGTTTGCCAGAGTTGCTGGCCACCCCTTTTCCTTACCTCACCCAAATATTGAGTGAGCGCCTGAAGGGTGCTGGGAGGGGAACGGGAGATCAAGGGGGCTGCTTTGCTGATGTGAACATGCTTTAGAAGCTGGTATAAGGTGTGGCAGCTTCCAGGCCTAGGAGTCCTAAGGGCCCTGTACCAGCTGCCCCCTCCTTGTGCCCATCAGGGTGCCCATCATTAGCCCAAGCCTGGGACTTTGGGAGTTCCCTGGTAAGGCCCCTGGGTGACCAGGATACTTCCTGTAAGTGAGTGTAGGAAGGACATTGTGTATATGGGCTGCTTCTGCTGTGCTGATGTGAGTGGGAGAGCTTGAGGGGTGGGCTGCCTATTCCTGGGGTTCCTCAGCCCATAGGAGAAAGGATGGAGAAGGAGAGGTGACCTTGGCCTTGGACAGGCTGGATCAGGGAGGGCCCTGTGGATTCGGCCAGTGGCGCCATCTGCTTTTGGCTCATAGGAAACCTTCACTCTGCAAACTAGATCACTTCATGCCTCTTTCTCCACTAGTGAACGTGGAAAATCCCAGCCTGGCCCAGTTGTCCTCAGGGAGAAAGATGAGGGATAGTTAATCTGTTTTGCGTTAGCCATCCTCAGGGCGGGTGATGGGGAGGCAGCACAGTATTTCTGGCCAACATTTATAGGATGTCTGCTATGTATTAGGCCCTGGGTGAGAGGTCTTACATGCAGTCTCTCTCTTTTAATTACTCTATGAGGTGGCATATCCATTTTACAATAATGGCACTGAGGCTCCGAGAGGTTAAGTTACTTCCCCAAGGTCACACAGCTGGTGAGATACACAGACAGGCGTTGAACCCAACACAGGGTAAATCCAGAAGGCATGTTTTGTATGACACATCTCTTTCATTCTACACTGGTGCTGAGGCAGATCGAGGGGAACAAAGTGAGGAAGCCAGTGGGAAGAGAGGAAACAGACAAATTCTGTGATGCTGAGGTAGCTCTCCTGGCACTCGGGAGATCCCCTACTCCCAGGTTCTTCCCCATTCTCACCCTTGGGGGCCCTGGGCTGATTTTTTTGGGAACAAGTCTCTTTGAGGATCCTCAAATATGAACAGCTTTTAGAGGGGTCGAAAGCACTTCCATAATAACACTGGTATGTAGTTGTCTTTTTCCCTCATCCATGAGTGTGCAGGGCAGTTTTCAGGAGACTGCACAGTATTTTCTCATACATTAATAGAGCAAATGCAGGTGATGAAAATCTAGCTGTCTTCTATTAAGTTAGGTGCTGATGAGATTTGCAAACGTGCAAAATAATGCTTCCTTTCTCACTAATTTCTTTTTTTTTGGAAATGTTTTTTTTAAAAAATGTTATTTTTGTTTTCATGTAACGGTTTATTATTATTTGAACATTTACTATTTAAAATTTACTCTTTAATAGGAAAATATTTAAATTCCTTTCAGTTCTAATTTTAATGTGGTAAATATTGCTAGATATAGCCCATATAAACAAAAGTTCCTCGGGGTTTCTCAATAATAAGGGATCCTTTGAAAAGTGTTGGCTTAGGGGACAGATAGAAGACAGTTCACTTGGTTATGAGATCAGAGATCAAATGCTGGGTAAGCTGAAACAGCAGTGATCGCCTCTGATGGGGAATACATGGGGAAACTTAGAAGAGGTGGCTTTTATTTAAAGTTTGAGAGGTGAAAAAAATTTTAAGAGGTAGAACTTGGGGGTTGGGTAGGGAATTCCAGAAAGGAGGGGGAGGCTTAGCACTGTAGGCCTAGGGAGCTGGGGCTGTCGCCCACTAGAACAGGGACTGCCTCAGTCAGACAGAGCCAGGTCTTAGGACAGTCCCTATTTGTGGGAAGACTGGAGAGGGGCCAGGGAGGCTGGGAAAACAGGAAGCTTCTCTCTGGCTTGTGTTACTGTTGGCCACGCTTCACTGCGCCCTGGCTGCTTCATGAACTTTTTCCCCAGGAAAGGAGGAAAGCCACTCTCGGAGGGGCCAGGTTGGTGGGAGGGGAGTAAGTAAAATGAAAAGAGTGAAATAGATGCAAACCCCTCAGCTCGCTGTAACAGTCCTGGGAGGCAAGGTCAGGCAGGCGATTTTGTTCCCGTTCTCCAGAGGTGAACGTGGCTGCCAAGTCGTATAGGTGGCGAGGAGCAGGGCTGCCTCTCAGATTTGTTTTGATTCCTGGTTTTCAACTTTTGTCCTTTTCCCCCTTCCTTTCTCTTACATTTTCCAAGTTCTTTCTATAAACCTGAGAATAAAAAGGCGGGCAGAGGAGTTGGGAACCAAGACACCAGATGGAGGCCTTAGCTGGAGTCCAGATGTGGAGAGGAACACCCCTGGCTGTTGAAGTCGCGGGGAGTTTCAGGCCTGAGAGCCGCAGGCTGCTTGTTTTTGTCTTGACAGCTTCTTGGACTTGGTTTTTTTCCTTCTCACAGACCCCAGGGTCTCCTCACTCCCTCTGCCTACAGCAGACATGATCTCCTCACCCTCTTATGCCGCCCCCCCCTTCCCTTGTTGCCACAGAGGTGTTTACTTGGCCTTTCCTGCCATCACTATGGATAAAATTGGCAAGTTACCAAATGACCTCGGATCTTGCTCTGGTGGTCTCTAGCCCCCTGGAAGCTTCACTGGACTTGTGCTTTTATTCCTGAGAGCAGAGATCCTGGACTCCCCTGTGCTGACCCTCTCTGGGTTCTCTGCGGCCCTTCTGTGCTAGGAAGGAAAAGCCAGTGTGAGGTTGGCTACAGCCTCACCCTTTCCTCCTGCCGGTTCTCTAGCTGGACCAGCTCTTCATTGTCCCCAAGACACACTGTGGCCACCCCATCTGATCCAGACCTGTTCTCTGATCTGGAATGCCTCCTTTGCCTGTCTCCCAAGGCCCGCATTATAGGTGGGTATGGGGCCTAGACTCTTATTTTCTCCAAAATCTGTCAAGTCTACCCTTTCCTCCTCTCTTTGTTCACTGCCGCTTCTAGCATTGACCCTCACCCCCAGGTTCCTGGGTCTTCCATAGGCTCTAGGAGCCTCAGGACTGCAGGGCAATCTCAGGTGCCTGTATTGGCCTGGGGAGCGCTGAAGGATGGGGACCCTCCCACTATTTCCAAGAGACAGGTTCTGCCACATGTCAGGAATCAGAAAAGCAACCCTTTGGGTTTGGGATGTCCAGTGACCAGGCCTTACTAGTTCTGCTTGTTTTGGGCAATGCTATCTGGACTTTGCATTCCTAAGCCTTCACGGTGTTTGGGGAAAATGGCAGAAGCATCCTGAGAGGTTGGGGAACTGAATGCCCGTGGCTATCACCTTTAAGAGAATCCTAAGGGAATGTGATGAGGTGGGGAAGTCGACTTGTTGCATGGAAGACACAGCTCTAAGTAGGTATTGCTATACTTAGGTGACAGAAGTGGAAACTGAGGCTCAGATTAAGTAATTTGCTTGGATTATAAATGCTAGTCTCCGCTGTCTTCTGCCTCCTGCCCAGCATTGAAGGATGGGGATCATCAGAAGTGCCCAGCACAGACTCGCCAGGACCCAGGTAGGAGCTCGGTCATGCTGGGTTTGCTCTTGGGGGTGTGCATGTAGAGCCAGGGGTCCTCTTGTTCCATTACTGTTCAGCGCAGGATTGGGAGATTTGCTGCAGCAAGTCTTCAGCCAAAAGGCTGAGTACTCAGATGGGGAGAGATCAGGGTGGGGAGGCAGGCAACCCGTGTTCCATCCTGCCTCTGTCACTGACACACTGGTAGATGTGAGCAAGCCTTCTTGAATACTGTTTCCTCACTGGCAAAGTGAGAATGTGGGTAAGGGGACCTCTATGGTTCTAACTTTAAAGCTTTATGGACAGAATATGCATTTTCTGAGCACTGGTCACTTAAAAGTTAAATTAAATTATATAATTTGCTACATATATTTGTATAAATATAATTACAGACATATATATGTCAATTTATATATAAACCGGAGACCAGACATATGTAAGTCCCCTTAGTATTAGGTATTTAGAGAAAAAGTGACTTAGAATGAGAACACCTGAGCTGAGGCCTTCAAGACCTTCTAGTCCAACCTCCAAATCACAGATGAGGCTGTAAGGCCCAGAAAGAGGGAGGTTTTGTTCAAGGTCACATAGAGCAGTTGCAGGGGGAGCACCTCCCCCAGGGAGAGGCCTGCTGGAATGTAAGTGAAGAATGCGGGAAGCAATCCCAGTTGCTAGGAGGCAAAGCTGAGGGATAAAGAAACATGGGGACAGATTGTGTTTGGGATCTGTGTAGCACCACGACCTGTTGTCATGGGGATGGGGAAGAACCACAGGTTAAGTACTGCAGGGAGAGCTGGGGTCGGGGTAGAGTGGGCTGAGCCTTGCCTCAATGTTACTATAGTACATCTGCTCCCCAGGGGGAGACAAGAATGCACAGGGTGACTTGTGAAAAACTAGTCAAAGGAGATGTATAGTGCCCCCAAATGTGAGGTATAGCCACTCATTTATTTGGGGCTTCCCCATCAACTTTGCCATAAGCCTCTTATTTCCATGTTAAAGGCAATCTTGTTCACAGGTAGTTTAGGGAAGATAATTAACATTAAGATCTTATCCTGTGTCAGGCCACTCCTAGGACAGGTCAGGGAGAAATCTGGGGTTTTCACCCTTTCCCACTCTTGGAGAATGGGCAGAAAACATGCCCTCATAACTGCCTCATCCCATGAGGCAACACTGACTGCAGGCACTGCTGTCAGGGAGGGGATGGGATAGACAGACCTTGACCTTTCAGTCTGGGGCAGGGATGGCAGGTAGGAAAAATCCCAATAAAACACTCTAAGCTCAACTGGCACACACTTTGGCTCCCCAAGTTCTGAGATCAACGGCAAACATGGAAAATCTATACAGTACTAAAAATGTCAAGATAAAACCAAAGGGACAATCTTTAAGGGGTTAAATCTGTTGAAGTCTTGGGAAAAAAGCACTTTAGAGAACAAAGCCTTTAATGTACAGGCCAATTCTAGGTCTTTGTGGGCCCAGGTGAGATTTCATTTTATCAAAGACCACAGCTGGATCCCTCATACCCAGGTACACACTCCCTGGGGAGCAAACCGCTGCCTCCAGCCTCCACTGGGGCCTGTGCCGGCTCATCATAGGTCTGGACAGGCCCGGGTGTCAGCAGAGAACCACAGCAGTGCCCAGGTCAGCAATTAAAAAGCAGACAGTCCTTTCAAAGGTCTTATTAGATATGCTGACCTTAGGTGTCAAGCTAGAGGTATGGTTCTAGAACTGTTTTCCTTAGGAGGTGGATGCGGAGGTATTTGTAAGTGGTGATACGATACCTCACCCCTCAGTGCTTTGCCCCCCAAATCAAGTACATATTAATGTATGGCAAAATACTAATAATCAGTGAATGCAGATGAAAAATGTTCAAAATGTGTAACATTTCAGTTTTACAGAAAGGCTTTAACTCAAAATTGTGGAGCTTTTCTCTGAACTTGGAATTGATAGTCTGGTTGAAGCAAATATATGATTAATGTATGTCAGGAGCTCTTTCTAGGTCAAATCCCTCCCAAATCAAGATTCCATCACTTATTTCTCAAAGCTATTATTTATTCTGTACAAGGTTCTGCTGTACATTAGCCATTCTTCTGCTCTTGCTTACACAGTAAACAAGTGTACACCGGCCCTTTGGCTCAGGTTCACAGGTCTCCCCTGGAGAAGGGTGTCAGGCCAGTTAAACTTGGGTGTCTTTCTCTGATGCCTCCTCCTGGGAGCACTTGGAAAACTCCAGGCTCGAGGGGCACAGCCAGGCCAGCTTTGTGGGTGCTGAAGAGTTCCATGCCTCGTGTTGAACAGCTTTACTCTCTGGGACAGCAGAGATTTGTCCGACCACTTAGGACAAAATCAAACTCCTGGGAAAGAATCATACAACTGAGGCAAATCGTCCTCAAACACCCAGGCTTCCGCCCCCAGGCGGCACTGACGACCAGCCCAGAGGAGCCGAGGGCGGCGCGGGCATCCCTGAGAAGCTCGGTCCAAAGGGCCTACGTGTCTAGGAGGCTCTGAGAAGGGGGTGTGGGGGCCAGGCAGGGAGAAAAAGCTTGTTAAGGGGAAATAAATTAAAGGTGAGAAGCTCTAGGGGTGAGGGGCTTGTGCTATCCTTCAAACAGCTGGGGAGTAGACCAGGGGTGGGTAGAGGAAGTGGGCAGAAGAACTCGATACACTATCGTTAAGAAATCTCCTTTGACCTACTCTCCTTCACCTCACTGCAATGCAAACAAGCCAGAGGCTCAGGGCTTGACCCTCTCTTCCCCAGCCGGTTTGAACATGGCACTGGGGAAAAGGGAAGAGGCTGAGGGACATTTCAGGGAGGGGCAGTTACCCCATGGTCCCCAAATGCTATAAGGCACAATTCTTGGAGGCAACTAGATTCCATCCAAAACACTAAAAAAAATAAAAACGAAACTTGTTATATCCCAGGTCTACTGTGGCTGTGCTTCGGGCCTGGCCAACACCCACCTAGCACCACTGGGGGCTAGCATTGGAAAAGTTGTCTTTGAAGAATTTAAGAGAAAAAAAAAAAAAGGAAAGAAAAGACCAGCACAATGTCCCAGCTGCGAAGAGGTGTGAAGGAGAGCATCTCCAGTCTGAAGACTTTAGTTATGGTAATTAAAAAAAAGGTGGGCTTTTAAAAACCAAAAACAGCTTTTTTCAAAGATGTCCCCTCGTCTGTCCCCCTGGAGTTAGCAGCGTTAAGAGGGCTCTTGGCTCATGGGTGTTTTTCTTGCTTCTGGACCCGTGAGCAGGGTCCAGGTGAAGACGGGGTGCCTGGCTCAGGCACCAGCGCTTTCAGGCAGCAATCCTCCCAGCAGGCTCCAGAGGGCGCTGTCTTCTCAGGAGGAGCAGGGGGCTGGAGCCCGCAGCAAGTGGACGAGGATCTTCTCCCCACAGACCACGGTTGTTTATTACACACAGGAAGAAACCACAAGCTTAAATGCAAACAAGAGACGCCGAGGGGCACTGTGTTGCTCCGGTCTCCGTCTGTGTCCTGTCGCTCTTCCCTGCCAGGCACGGCTCAGGAGCACCTGGCTCCCCACTCCGGCCCCTGACCAGGCTGCAGCAACTTCAGCTCGGCAGCGCTAGTTTATTTTATTTTTCTCTTATTTGTCAGGTGTTTTTTTTTTTTTGTTTTTTTGGATTTTTTTTTGTCTTTTTAAAAAAACTTAAGGTGTGAGGCCACCACAGGGAAGGGAGAAGAAAAGGATGTAGCTCCTCGCTGCTACATGCGGGAGGGTGGACTGGCCAATTCATAGAAGAGCAAATAGGCGTCGCTAGTGCGCACTTGGCTGGAGGACATGGGTGTGACGCTGTGGAGAGAGCAGGGAAAAGTCAGAGCCCTGGTCATGGGGGGGCCATCGGCCCTCAGAGTACCTGAGGGAGTGTGAGGGCCTGTCTCTACCTCTACCGAATACCCAAGGCCAATTTCTTCTGTCATTTTCTAGAGATTCTTCAAATGGGCAGTGGACTTTTATGTATTACATGGCTTTTGGTTCTGATTTTTTCTGTCCAGCCAGGGTAAAATCCAGACAGATGGGCGAGGAACAGGTGACAGCCCTGAGACCTGTCTCACCTGGAGTCATTGAAAGTGTGCCATTCGCCTGTCACTGGGCTTCGGCAGTAGGCTGTGTAATGGCCGCCCATGGTGGTTCCGGAGTGATTGGACACAGCATACAGGTTGTAAACAGCATGGTCTACGGAGGAAACGAAGGTTAAGCCCCACAAGGCCTTCCTTGCCCCCATGTTTCCTCCACCTCTTTGCCTCCCATCTGTAGCTTAGACACTAGTGCTGTGTTTCTTCCCTTCCTGCTGAGAAATACTCACTGGTGTTTTCTGAGGCAAATTCTCTCAAGTCCAGGTCCCTTAGTGGGAAATTCACAAATGTTGTGAGCTTGCTGGTTCGTATCCTGGATTCTGAGAACCGCTTCAGATCTGGTAATAATGTGAGTCAAGGGCAGAGAGGGCGGCAAGAACAGTGTCGAGGCTGAGCCTAAAAGGTGTCTGCACTTCTCAGGAAGCAGAAAAGCAAAGGTAACGGCTATCTGGTTTTCTTTTTCCTACTCTGTTTCCCCTCACCTTCTGGGCCCCTGTCATCAGTCACTCTCTAAAGGCAAGTCCCTGCCCTGATGATTTGAAGGATACGGAGCACCAAGATCTTTGGGAACCTCTGGATGGAGAACTTCTTTATACATCGTTTTCTGGCTCTGCAGCGACAGCATGTCTGAAAGACAAGACAAACAGAACTAGAAAGGACTCGGGGGAGAAGTCAACAAGCCGAACCCAGTAAGTGGTAGGTGGCATCATTGGAGACGGCATCGTTCCCGGGAGGTCTTTTGGGCATTACTCGTGTATGGAGGTAGAGACTTACTGGCTTCTCATCGCCATCAAGCACATCCTCTTTGGTGAAGAGCCTCATGCAGTCCATCAAAGTCACCTCAGGATAACCTCGCTGGGAGAAGAAAAGGTAAAGGTGAGAGGTGAGTGACACCAAAGAAAAGGTGTGGACATTTCAAAAGTGGGGCAACAGGGGTGCATACCTTAGCAATGGGCAGGGAGAGGTCCCAGAAGGGATCGAAGACTGTAGAGCAGTAACCACAATCAGTGCATGTCAGGGAGCTCTTTAACTGCCCAACGAAGAGATCTGGGGAAAAGATGGCCACGGGACACTCAGTCACAGGGGAGTGAGCACGTGCTCTCCTTCTCACTGCTCCTGCCGCAATCTGTGGGACTCTGGGCTGAAAGAAGGATCCCTGGGAGAATAACTTGCTCAGGCAAAAACGGCTAACCGGGAAAGCAGGCCTTCCTCCATTCATCCACTTACCCCCGATCCGACTGTCTTCCCGTTCTAGATATTTCCTCCACATCTGTCGCCCTTTCTCGTCATCACTAAGAACCAGAGAAGAGAAGGCAAATGGGTCAGAGCCCAAACCAAAATTTAAGGGTCTATCAATCTAAATCCTTTATATTCAAAATTCTCTCCAAATCATGAGCCCCAAAGTAGTAGGTAAAAACTCAAGTTTACAAGATGCTGCTTTCCCATAGCAGTCTCCTCTTACTTACGGAAGATGATCGAGATTCTCAGGACTGGGCTTAGGCCTCATTGTGACCCGGTTGACCTCGTTGTGGAGTCCATCCAGGAGAAAACGAAGAAATTCCTGAGCATCCTGCTGACTGGGTCCAAAGAGGAGACAGTGAGCACTAAGTCTGTCCCTAGAACCTGCTGTTGCTGCCACCCACCTGGTGAGGACCTGTCTGCAGAGCCCTTACTTATAGCCGACGAAGCGCGGTGCATATCTCTGGATCTGGGTCTTGAACTCAGATGGGCTCACCACATCATTGGGGGACGAAGTCCATATGGTCTGGATTAGTTTTGCAAACTCTATTGCAAGGAAGGTGTAGGGAGGGGGTGTGGAGAACAGGTGAGACAATTTTTATAAGAAACTGAAACTACAATCCCAACAGAAAAGAGCTGAAGAAACATGTAAAACACAATTAGTACTATTCCAGCAACAGGACATGGAAAATTCGTCCAGAGGAAAAGCAGAACCATGTCCAAGCAGGGGTTCCTCACCTTCCATGAGGGCTGTGTGTGCATTGCTGCTGTGGCTGAGATCCCGCATATAGAGCCTTTGAAGGCAATAATCTCTCAGTTCCCGGGTGTTGCTCAGGCACTGCAGAATAGAGTTCATGAAGCACTGCAAAAGACAATCCGGACAATCAGCAAGGGAAGAGAGACCCCTGTTTGGCATCTCTACTTAGTACCAAAGGCCCTTGGGTTTATCGGCCCCAGAAATGAATCTTCCTACAGCCTCAAGTTCCTCTTTTTGTAAGTGAAAGGATGACAGGAGGCAAATTCCCACTGCTGGTACAAGTGACGTAACTGGTTATTTACTATAGAGGTGGACGCAAGGGTGTGGGTGAGCTGAACAGAGTGGGTGGGAAGGGATAAATGTCCTTGAGGAGAAGGATCCAGGAAAGTAGCTGACAGTTAAAGGGTAACTCCCCTGCTTGGGGTGGAGGTGAGGCATAGCCCAGCAATTCTGTAAAATACCAGCCAGGGAGGGCAGGTACCAACTGGCCTAGAGGGTAGGAGTCAGCTGGAGCCTGGAGGGGCTCTGGTTAGATTGTCCCAGCCAGGAGAGTAGGGACTGGCCCCAGGAAAGAAACTGGCTGGGAAGAACTCACCGTGTTCCCAAGGTTTCGAAGACCGGCCAGACCCTGGGCGCTCTTAGAATTCTGTAAGCAAAAAACACGTGGCATCTAAGGCTGACGCAGGAGGCTGGGTCTGTGCCAGGCTCTCACACAACTTTCTGCCAGTTGGGCCATGAGCATCAGGTCACACAGACTATTCTCTCTTCAGCTTTAGCCTATGTACACTGTAGGAGAGAGGACTGAGGGATGCCTGTCATTCTCAATATAACAACGACATTCTTCAGGGCTTTGCTTTCTTTTATTGACCATGGAGTTCCCCCCACCTTTACATTACTCTTCATTCTCTATTATACTGGAGATTGGAATTAAAGATTAGAATTAGAGACTAGGAATTCACATATTTGGAAACATTTGACTTCTGGTTCTATGAAATTTCTGCTTGCAATCCAGGAACTATCTCAAATGACCTATATTGGCTCCCCCCAGATGCCGATGCCTAACATATGAAGCAGCTGCCATAAAAGGCACTTCAAGGAGGTCTTGAAAAGTTCGGCAGAAAGTTAACAGATATCTGCCCCTGGGAAAAACGCAAGTCTGCCTGCCATTACGAATTGCCAGAGACAGGTGGAATTCCTTCCAGCTGAGCTCAGCTCCTGAGGACTGATTAAAGCCTGGGAGAATCCTCCCTGCCTGTCTCAGGTTTCAACATCCTGACTGGCCACTGGCTGGGAATCTTTGTGATGGCAGATTACAGCCAAGGAGAGGTAAGCACCTGGCTGAAGGTGCCACTCTTGCTCTTGTCTGTATTGTGGAGGTTGGAGAGGGGGTTGATGAGAACAGGTGCTCCGGGTGAGGACTCTTTGTGCTTTGTCTATGTCTCTTGGCTAATCCCAGCCCTGTCTCCAAGGAGCCAGAAAAACCTTCGGGCTCAAAGGGTTAAAGAGGCAGTGTGCAGATAAGCCTGCCACCACCCCCATCTCAGGGAGCGAGCCTGGAGCAGGCAACTCTGGAGCAACACTGGCTGGGGCATGCGTGGGGCCAGCTCAACCCTGATCAGAACAGGAGCCTGAAATAACTCAGCTAAAATTACTCATGCCGTGTGCTGACAGCCTCCGAGGCTGTCAGCAGCTCAAAGCCCAAGAGGTTGTCAGCTTAAGGGGGTGGGGTGGGGAGAGGCAGGCTGAAGAAGGGCTTTTCTCAGGAATTGCCTTGCCGATCTCATAGGTAAGAGGACCTCTTCTTTACAGCTATCAGGTCTAACACTAACAGGTAGGGAAGGAATATACATCCAGAAGAGAGACCAGGTTTCAACCTGCAGCCAGGGAGAAAAGCCTGTTGGCAGCAGGTGGGGTATAAGCATCCTTGAAGAACTCTGCCTGGGCTGGCTATAGAGGGATCCAAAGACACATTCGAACCTCACCTTTTTGACAATCTAAACCTCAGTGTCCCAGGAAGTGGGGAACAGGTAATTCCCTGGACAAAGACCTTATCAGCATTTTCAGGTAGCCCTGGAGAAGGATTCCTTGGGGGATGGGGGGTGTCCAACAAAATCACTGCAGAAGTTTCCATGTTACCCATTCTGAACTAAAGGTTACAGCTTGCCCACAACAGAAGACTCATTCCCTGCATCCCCCATACCCACTCTCACACCTGTTTTTGGCAGTGCTTTGTTAGTTCTTACACCCTGTGCCTCAAACACTGTCTAAACAGGCTGGAGAAGCAAAGAATTCTGCCATTGGTGACCGTGTCAATATGCACCAACGTGGGCCTCAGCTGAGAAAGCAGTCACTCAGCATAAGTGGGGGGTGGGAAAATGAGAAAATGGAGGCGTCTCTACTGAGGCTGGTGCTGGTGACCCGGAGAGGGTCAAGCACAGGTGCTCAGCCAGGGCTAACCCATCTACTGGCCCGGGGAGTGGGGGGATGGGAGAGGTTCCTTTAAGGCACGGCTAAGACCGTCTGTTAGGTGATTTTTTTTTTAAGGGGGGCCTGATGCCTTTGTCTAAGATTTCTTGAGTTCAAAACCACTTGCCAGTTTCTAAGCACTCTGCAGAGGCAGTTGGCTAATGAGTCAGGGGTGGTAGTGGAGGGGAGAGCAGGGCTGTTCTCTGCCCAGCCAGATATTCTTCTGCCATGAATAGGAAATCAGGAGCTCCAGGGAAAGTCAGCACTTTCCATTCCAGAGAGGAACAAAACGTCCCAGGAGTGACCTTTCTTACAGGGAAAACAATCCTACCTCAGGGCAGACAGGGAGCAGCTTGAACTGAAGTTGGGAGAAACCCTGTATAGCCAGCCTCTCACCAGGAGAGAAGGAAATGACTCCAGCCTGTATGCTGGAACTCAGGTGCAAAGAGTTGAGAGAGTTCAGATCAAGAATTTCCTTAAAATTAGCCATCAGCAAACCTAATTTTGACTGAGTAGCAAGTAATTGTTCTAGAAAGTAGACTGCCACCACCACAGTCAGGAAACAGACAACATTCACCTTCCAGAGGAGCAGGGGCCTCAGGGAGAGCATGCTCTGGGTTAATGAGCGAACGTCAGGATGCATGGACCTGATCAGAAAGGCTGATTGGGGTTTGTGTCTTCATCCAAGATCCCCTTGTAAGGGACTTTCCTGCTTGCTTCACCTGTGCTGTGAGGGTCAGCCATGAGTGGTGGCTGCAGCCAAGAAGCCTGGTGTGGCCCTGGCACGGGGCAGTGCACGCACTGCCAACACGGGAGCTGGTGCCTGTTACATAAGAGCTGTCAAGCTCTGGCCCCTTCTCCCTTCCCCAAGGGGGCAGTGCCCAGGCTTTAGCGCCAGCAAAATTTCTCTGGGGTGGATACTTCATTTGAGGGACCCAGTGCCCACTTAACAGAACTGGGGAGGGCTGGAGAGAAAGGGAAGTTGCCCTCTTTTGCCCTTCTGCAACTCCTCTGCCCTTCACAGGGTTGAAGGGCCCCTATTACCACCCTCTTGGAAAAACACTCTTTGGGATCAGTGAGGGGGAGTCAGCCTCTTTCCGACCAGCCCTTCTTGCTGGGTTTTGGTCTTGGAGGAGTCACAGCCGCAGAGTCCAGCGTGCGGCCCGTGCCCTCGCACGAGAACTAGTCAAGGTTACGCTTTCCTGCACCTGTCCTGATAGGTGCCAGGAATTAAGAGCCACCTGGTGCCGGGGTCACGAAGGGCGGAAGAGATCTGGGGGACTCAGGGACTGGGACCTCCACAAAGAGAGGAAGCTGCGAGTAAGCGTGAGATCACCTGGGGAGGGGGCATTCCTTGCCGGGAGACCCTGGGAAAGGAGGGGTGGGGGCTGGGAAGAATCCGCCCCCCATCCCCGCCCCCAGCGACGGCGCGCGGCCGGGATGGGTGGGAGGGGGCGTCCCGGAGAGGAGGCGGAACCCCAGGCTCTCGGCGTGGGGGGGGGGTCCCGGAAAAGGGCCCAGCGTACCTTGGCTTTGTTGAGCAGGAGCCCCACGAAGGTGGAGAGCAGCAGGGAAGGGGAGAGAGGGGAGCGCGGCCGCAGCTCCTTGGCGAGGGCGGGAAAAGGGGCGGCGGGGGGCTCCTCGGGCAGGGTCACGGTGTAGGAGGTGCGCATGCTGGGGGGCGGGAGGCGGGCTCGGCCCCAAGCCCAGCGTTGGCAAAGGGGGCGCGGGAGAGTACCGCGCGGTCCCACAGCCCGGACGCCAAGGCCGGCGAGGCCGCCAGAGGATACCGTCCGCGGCGACCGGCGGTAACCGCTACGGAGGGCCGACAGCGCGCTCCTCCGCCTTAACCTCCCCGGCGCGCGCAGCCAACCGCCCCGGCACCCGGCTCTCGCGCTCCCGCCGACTGGCAGCCCCGCGGCGGCCTTGGGCCCCGCGACGTCAGCGATGGGGCGGGGCCAACGCCTCGGCCCCGCCCCCGCCTCGCTCCGCCCCCAGCGCCCGCTCGCGGACCCGAGCGAACCCCCGCGCCGTCTGCTCTGCTACCAGCCCCCAGCCGTGGCCACCCCTGCCCGCCGACCACGGCGCCAGGCCTGCGGGCGGTGGAGACCTGCAGCCCCCGCGGAGGGCGGGACGGGAGCGCGGAGCCCCGGACCGACCACGGAGTTGGGACTCAGGAATTGTCCGTGAGGCCCGCAGAGGACACGTCCTCGCGGCCGGTGTCAGCCCGTGAGCCTCCCCGAGGGCGGGATACAATTCTTCATTTTTGGGCGCTGAAGAGCATTTCAAGAACCCGATGAAAGTTCAGGACTCTTTTCACGGAAAAACACACCTTCGCAGCAACATATTTTGTACAGCCCACAGGACACGCTCAGGCCCTCTGGGAGCCCAGAGTCCAGAGGTTGAGAACTTCACCGCTTCGCGCTCCCCTCCTCCCTCCACTCCTAGCTTGGCACATTACCAAGAGAGGCAGCGCTTCTATTTTATGAGGTACAATAGGTCCCCGTCCTATTTTGACCTCAAGAAAGAACTTTTCTGACCTCTTCTATCCAATTACCCAACTCCATCTCTCAGGGAATCTTACATTTTGATTTGTTTTGGGGCGATGGGGAGGGAATACCACCAATGTTGGAGAAATAGGTGCTCAGCTGGTGTGTGTGTGGGGGCGTGTACTCCTCTGACCCTACGGGCTGCAGTGCTTGCAGATCTGAGGTCTTTGCCTTTTATTTCTGATGCTCCACCCCCCTCACCTATCAGGGACCCACACAGAATCTGCCTAGAGAAAGTGTCTTGTTTGGAGCCTGCAGGCTATTTTTAGCCAGTATTTTTAGCTTTTAAAAATACTCAGAGGCAGCATCGTGTGCTGTTACTCATCTGTGGCCTCCTTCTGTTCCTCTTGGCGTGCCCAACCCCACATGTACACGCGCACTGCACACATGACCACAGCCACTGGGGCATGCGTCTGGGACACATGCATGGCTGTACCCTCGGCCATCCACAAACTTCTGCGAGCAGGGCACAGATCTTGCCCCTGTGTGTTCCACCAGTGCTGGTGGGTGACAGGCAGGAGCTGCAGGGCCTCCTGCTTGGCCACAAGTGAGGGCGTCTGTGTTGGGAGGGGTGATCTCCACAGTCACTGTCTCCCCCCAGTGATGTAACCCAGGCAAGCGACAACCAACCCTTTCTCCACACTTCTTTTCTAGTCACACCCTTCCCAGTGGGTCCTTCCTGTGCGGAAGCTGTGCCTGTCCTTGATCTCATCACTCTTCTGCCCTGAAACATCGAGAGCACCTGACTCTTGCATCCAGCCGGGAAGCCTCAGGTGTCCCTGCCCGTGAGGCTCTCTGTCCATAGGCTCCTTCTCTGACCCCAGTGCCAGCAAGCCTACTCATATTTCTCTGCTTCAGCACTTGCCTTCTTCCACTTAAAAAACAAAACTGCCAATGGTTAAGTACTTATTAAGTGCCAGGCACTGGCTAAGTGCTACTTACATCTATATTACCCCACTTAACTTTTACAGTGACACAATGACGTAGTAACTCTTACCTCTATTTTATAGGTGAAGGACCTTAAGCCCTAAAGGCCTTAAGCCCTGGGAGGTTAAATGACTTGCTGACACCACAAAGCAAGTCACTTGTGTCCCGCTGAGAGTGCTAGGACAGTGTGGGGACTTGAACCCAGAACTGCGTTGCAGCAAAACCCAGGCCTTTAACAAGTACTAGGAAATTCTGCAATGCCTTTCCTGCTCTCTACCAATTACCTGCTTATATACTCTGCTCAAAACTTGCATTTTCCACAAAGCCTTTGCTAATTAACTCCACCCAGTTCCAAACACCCCATTACTGCATACTCTCAGCACCCAGTTTACACTGTATTAATTTATCTTAATATATTTATCTTTGTTTTATATAATTGTCTCTAAGGCTTTTTAGGCGGTTGTGGTATGTGTTGATTGGACCATCACACCGAAACCTTCAGGGAAGGGTTGTGGGTTCTCTTAGTGGGTGCTTAGTAAGTGGTGAGCTCATCTCCACTGGGGGCCAAACCAGACTCTGCACTGCGCCCCAGAGGGTGGAGTGAGTCTGGCTTTGCTGTGGAGTTGAGGACCAGTGGGCACTCACTTGCTGCTACAGTATTTGGCCTGTCTTCCCAAGACTTGGGCCAGCCACATGGGCATCCCAACCCAGGACAGCATGGTGTTCTGCCAGCCTGCTCTCGCCCTCTTTCCTGGGATGCAGGTCAGAGCCATTGCTAGCAGCAGGAGGCCCAGATGGGAAAGCTCTGCATGGGTGCCCTTTGAGAAGTCTAGAGTAAAGGGATGGAAGTCACACAGGGGTGACGTCTTGTCCAGCAGATCAGACAGCTGCAGGACACAACTGGCAGAGAGAACTGTGGCTCATTTCTCAACCAGCTAAGCACCTATGAGACCCTTTCTCCTCAGTGCCATTTCTTAAGTGGGATGGGTCAAGGAGGTCGTCCTCTAGGAGCTGAATCTGGCTGTGGCTCCACGACCCCACCTGCGGCGCACAGCTAATCTGGGCAGGCCCGTTCCTGGGGCCTGCACCTGCCGTTCCTCAGAGCCTGCGTTCCCCGGTAGGATTAGTAATTTTCTTCACCTCAAACCCTTCCTGGTATGGATGGAGTATAAATAAATCAAAGTCGGGACTAACCGCAAGGGCAGGGACTGAGTCTCCTGCTTCCTTGGCTTTTAGTGGGCGGCAGGGTCCAGGATTTGGAAACATGGCCCAGGCTGGTGCCTCAAGACTAGTGTTACCTTCTTGAACAGACAGACTGGTGGCCTGATTGGGAGATGGCAGGAGTCTGGGAGAGAAGGGCAGAGCTTCAGGGTCCTTGTCAGCATTAGGGCTTTGGGCTCATAGTGCCCTTGGGGAGGGAGGGCCAGTCCATCCTCCCTAAAGTCTGCAGGAAGCTCTACTGCCCTGAATCCCTGGGACCCCAACAGGCCAAAAGCTAAGGCCTCCTTGGAGCCCTAGGGCCGTCTGACCTGAGTCAGCAGGATTCCAGAGGCCCACACACTTCCCTCTCTTGCCTCTTGTCCAGGGCACCTGCTTTATGTATGCATGAGGTGAGGGTGCGGGGGCCACGTGTGCCATGCTGGGCCCTGAACATGATGTTCATTTCTGCAGCTGATGGTCAGTGGAGCGGCTTCCCCATGGGCAGGGAACATTTTGCCAGGCTTGGATTAACTTCTGCATTACCGAGCCCCACCCCAGTACCACATTAACTCATGAAGACATCCTGGAGTGGGGGTGGTGGAGGAGGCAGGGAGAATGGGACTGGGCACTGATTGAGAAACCAAGCCTGAGTAAGGGCAGTACCAAAGCTACCTGCCAGGTCTCAACCCACAGTCGATCTTCAGGGGATGGACACATCCGTGTCTTGCTGACTAACCGCAAACCACAAACCAACAGTACTTTCCTCCTCTGAAGCCAGACCTGGTGCTGGCATGGGACCCCTCTGGCTGGAGGTCTCTGAGTGGACCGTCCCATGCTGTCAGCACAGACAGACGCAAGCCCTCAGGAAGTCCGGCCTGCTGAGAGGGGCTGGGTGGGTGCAGGCAGGCCTCAGGGTCTCTGGCTGCCAAGCTGGACAAGCAGGACCACGGGATGCAGCGCAGCGAGACTGAGACTGAGTAAACAGCAGGCCAGGGACCAGAGAAGGTCACACTGCTCACTCGGGAGGCCGAGGGCAGCTCCTGCCATCCTCAGCTTGTTTTCTTTGAAGTAAACCCCTCTGCCCTGCCCTGCCTCCCCACTGTAGGGCAACAGTCAAGTCCAAAGTCTCACCCAAGAGGAAAATCACATGACCTTGGCTTAGATAATCTCCCTGTCACTGAACAGCTGGAACTCAGGGCTTGGGGAGATGAGTCAGCAGCCCCAATGGCAAATAGGACTCAGGTACTCTAGGTTCCCAGGCCTTTTGCTTCTAGAAACAGGTCCCCGAGAAGAGGGCAAGGGTATGGAAGAGTCTGTGTGGGGAGGATAGGCTCTGAGCCTCAGTCCCTGGCTCTGCGTTTGAGTAGCAGGAGCCCAGCCTGGTGACTGCATTCTGGATGGCCCTGGGCCAACCGCAGCTCTTCTTGGGGGACAGGAGAGGGTGGCCTGGGCAGGGCAGGGCAGGGCAGGGCAGGGCTGAAATTGGTGGGCAGAATGCCAGGCTGGGGAGGGAGCAGCTGGAGGGGGTGGAGCGGAGGAGGATTAGGATGGATTGTAGGGTTAAAGCGCAGCCCTGGCAGGGCTCAGTGGGAACAGCTTGTCCTCCCATAGACCCAGGGAATAGGAGAAGCCGGGTGGAGAGGGGGCATGACTGGGTTGGGTATTTGGGCTTCTGGCTCTCTGCAGGGCCAACCCACCTGGGTTGGCCTGGAGTCCCCACTGGAGGTAGTGAAAGCTTTATTTATATTTTAAAATCAGTTCTGAACCATCATGTCCCTCCTCTCCAATCTGTCTCTATTTTAAACAGAAGGTGGAGCCTCGCTCTGGCCTCATTTGAGCTGCACCTGCGTGAACTGGCATTTTGTTGGTGCTTATGCACGCATGGAAGGGGGTATTCAAAGCACCTCACACACACCAGTTCTTTACTCAAGCTCAGCTGATCTGTGATATTCCAAGTTCATGTTTGCTGTTACTGATAAGGAGGGGAATGGTTCTGGTTAGCATTCTTCTACTCCTTGTTTGTAACCTCCCCTTATGAATGCCAGCTGTTGTTCAAGTCCGCTATCCTGAGGGGCCCCAGGGTCAGGACTGCCCCGAGGGGCCCCAGAAGCGTCAGATCACCCTGGACACGGACACAAGATGCACTTTCTCACCTTTGTTCCTCCCAAAGGTGGTCCCCTCCCTGCTTCCTTAGCTACCAGATGCTCCTTTCTCCTCTACAGTTTAAACCAGGTCTTCCACAGCATTTTACTGCTTTCAGAGCCCTCCACATCCACTGTTTGCTTTGAGCCTTATGATGTCCCTTGTAAAAGGGCAGGGCAGGCATGGCTGTTCCCTTTTACAGAGGAGGATCCAGCTGAGAGGTGCTCAAGGTTAAGAGACAGCCCATCTCAGCCTCAGAGGACCTCTCCCTTCCCCACCACCTAGCACACTGAAGAGACGCCCAGGGCCGCCTCCCATTGCAGTGATTCAAGAACTTATTTCCCCAAGTTGATCATGCCTGTGCTGAGGGCAGGGACTATGGTTCATACGTATCTTGCCTCCTAAAGCACGTGGATGGGTGTGTGGAGGAGTAACATTTATTGAACACCTACTATGTGCCAGGCACTTTCACACACAGCCTCTTATTCCTCATGATAACCTATGATCACTCTAATTTTACAGAGGAAACAGGTTCAGAAGTTAAGGCACTCCGCTGAAGGCATGCTGTTAAGTAAGCCGAACACCTTAAGTGAATGAATGGGAAGGTAAGACCCCTCCCCCACCCCCCAAAGAGAGGGAACCTGGAGCTGGTTTTAGAAAGAAGTGGTCCTGGCCCCATGGGCAGGATTGTTCCCACCTCAACAAGATAGCGTCAGCTCCAGGAGGTGAGGGTGAGAGTAGTGAGCAGATTGAGGGTGATGAGATTGAATTGGGGTCTCATATCATCGACCCATTAGAGGCCTTCCCCATTTGGCAGATCGTCCTGAGCGCAAGCTCTCTTGTAGGGGTTACTGACTACTTAAGGGTCTTGAATTGTTTCTGGATGGATGGAGGGAAGTTAGGGTGGTTGAATTTATCCAGGGCAATCTGCCACCCTCTGACGTCCTCTCGTAAAACTCCCCTCTCACTGGCCCTTGGGTGGGGCTGGAGGGCAACTGACTCCAAGGAGGTTTGGGATATGCCTGTGCGGGAAGGAGACAGAGCCCCAACAGAAGAGGAGACTCTGCTCTCATGATCGGGGGGTGCGGGGCAATCTGCAATTTAATCTGTAGAGAGGGGGTTTTTCAGATCTAAGTGCGCTTAAGGATAACCCGAAAAGCCTGTGAGAAGGGCAGATTCCCAGGCACTCTGCCTCGGAAGTCTGACTCAGTGGATCTGGGTAGAGCCCTGGCCCCTGAATTGTTGGCTCTGCAAGTGACTCTGACAAAAGCAGCCCTAGGAGTCCTGGGAGACCTCTAGGCCCGTCCACTGAGAGCCTGAGAAACACCTGACATGTCCAAGTCACTGACTCTCCAACCCAAGTACATGTTTCTCTCCCAGGTCAGCCCTGTCGTCTCCCAGTCCTCTTTGATACTAGCCCCTTACGTGGCCAACCCTGCCTTGTCAAGGTCTGAATGTTCTGGGAGGCACCAGAACATCTTTTGTATCTTCCATAGCATTTCACAGACAGCCTCTCAAGGCCGAAGCACACTAAGTAATGTTATCAAAGTTGTTCTCTCAAGACCTTCAGTTAAGACAAGCTTCTGTAAACCCAAACCCCACCCCTATCCTGCATTCTTGTTCCATTTGTCTGGACAAGCCCCCTAAGCAGCATTTCTTGATGTAGCACAGCTATTGTTTCCAAAAGGCATATGACCTAGGAGTAAGGAAGGTTATATAAGGTAATAAGGAGACACAACACCCTATTCTAGCACATATGCTTGCCTGTCCATCTGACTGTCTGTCTGTCCATCCACCCATTAATGTATCATTCATTTACCCATCTACCCATTCATTCATCCACCCACCAATCCACCTACCCACCCATTGAAATATGTCCCATCCATTCATCCAGCCATGTAATAAGCAGGTCTGCTGAGCTCTGTGCTGTCCTAGACACAAGGTGAGGGATCTAGATATGCTTTCATTCCCATCCTCTGAGCGCTTGACACCCAGTGGGTACACTAATAACTACAGAAATGTAGTCAGTGTCCCCAGAGAGGTGTGTTCAAGGGTGCAAGCCAGCCCTTGCTCAGTCTCCCGCAGAGCCTCTTCCCTCATTCCAGCCCAGGCAGAGCTTGAATATGAAGATATTGAGTCTAAAGCCCCAGACTAAAATTTCTCTATCATTTTCTCCAAAGACACATGATAATTTCTGCCCTCCAGACACCCTGGTCGTCAGCCAGCTAGAGCCAACCAGAGGAGACACTGATGTCCTTTTCCTCTGATATCTTACCCCCAAGTATTAAGCTGGGTCTCTGAACTAGGAGCAGAAGCCTGAGCAGGAGGAGGGATGCGGCCACATCAGAGGCCTCTCTTACCACAGGGAACACTGGTGGTCTGGGGGCCTCAGCAGCCAGTCCAGGATGGGGCGGGGCCTGCAGGGGACACTGGTATGTTGGGTGGAAAAGGACAGGGTAAGAGTTGCAGTGTATGAGGGGGTAGCTGACCATTTCCGGGAGCACTGCTGGACTGTCGTTGAGGGTACAGGTCCTGAAGTGGGTTTCCTAGGGAGAGCGGGAAAGCCCTTAGCCATGTACCAAACCACGCACCAAACCACGAGGCCACCATACCTGCCAAGATGATTTCCCTTGTCTCCACTAGGGCTGCAAGAGCAGCTGCCATGGAGGTTTGGGAAGAAAACTTCTGCCTCTGATCACCTCAGCTGGCTCGTCAACATCAGGGGCTGCCTCCCCAACCCATCACCCAGTCCCCAGGGGGCAAACTCACCATGGTGTCTCGCCCTGGGGAGCTGGAGCGGCTGGGCCCAGGGGCCTGGCCCTTGCCCTTCTCCCACAGAGTGTAACGGCCACTGGGTCTATAGGTGGGACTGAGGATTTCAGGGACTCGTGAGGGAGGGGCTTGGGTGGGCACCTGCGGTGCACTGCCCTTGCGACCGTAGTTCTCCAGGTAGTCGGCCAGGTACTCGGAGCGGCTGGCTGCCTGGTAGAGCCCTTGCAGGGCACACAGCTCCTTGCGAGTGCGGGCCAGCATGGGGCTGCGGCCCAGGTTCCCAGGCTCTATCCGGCAGCTATCTGAGGTCCGGAGGCTGGAGAAATCCCGGGCTAGGTCTGATTGACTGTTCGACTTCTTCTGGGTCAGGGTTACCACCTGGTCGCGGGCACTCATGGGCAGGTAGCTGGGGGAGCTGCTGGTCACTCCATAAGGGAATCCACTGCCCCCGCTGAGTCCATTCCCTGAAGGCCGCTCAGTGCCCTGAGTCTGGCTCTCTGGCCGCCTACCAACCCCATTGATGTCAGGTCTCAGCAGGGGGCGGCCCCTGTCATAGTCCAGGATTGAGGAAGGGCCATAGGTACGGGGACGGGTGAGGAAGCTGGTTGGGGGGCCTGGCTTGAAACCAAGCTTCTCCTTCTCCAGGAAGGAGGCAGCCAGATTGGCCCCATAGGAAGAGGGAGTGTAGGTGCCATAGCCCGATTTGGCGTAAGGGGCATCTGTGTAGCGGGCCGATTCTGTGTAGCGCTTCAGGGTGGAGGAGAGCTGGGACATCCTTCAGGGCGGCACTCAGTGGGGACTGGGCGCCTCATGGGCTGAAAGACAAGGAAAGCAGTTGTCAAAGCGCCCTGCCAGGCGCCAGGCTCCTACTCTACCTGCTCTCTGTTCCCCGCTGGCTGAAGCCTGAGGTTGCAGTCAGGGACCACGGGGTCTGTTTCCGCCTAGAGGCTGGCCCATCGCCGAGAAAAACACCATGTCCAGACGCGTACATGCGCATCTGTACCGGGCTGGCACATACCGGTCCAGTGACACCTCACGAGTGCACAAGACATGGCCTGGCTTTTATAGAGCATCAGGGCAGTCTGTCTTGTCTCTGCAGCCCCAAGCCACACGTCATTGTATTCCACCCCAAATCCCCTCTACTGCCTCTCAGCTTCTGCAGAAACTCCCGAGTTGGGGAGACACCATGGCCCTCTCCCCATGCACTGAAAATGCTGGACATTTCGAGCTAAGACCTCTTCCTTCCCTTCCCTTTTACGGGACAGTCAGGAGTCTTTGTGGAATTACATACTGTCTGGCCTGAAATGACTCAGGGACCATTTGGTCAGCTCCCTGGTGAGGAAAAAGAGCCTCATAGGGAAGGTCGGTGTGCGTGAGCATGTCAGGGAGGGGACTGGACCTGTCTCCAGACCCCATCCCAGAGTTCTTCCCTGGACATTTTTCAGAGTTCACCTTTTGTTCCATGTGGAATCAGGGCCCTGTGGCCTCCCAAGGGTTACCCTGCCTCCATTCATCCCAAACTGCTCGTGGTGATGACTTGTGCAAAGGGGGCCCCCTAGAGGCCAAAATCTTGCACTGCCGGAACCTCACCCTGCTCCTTAGAGCTGGGGTGGTCTTGTGAGGGGGGCATGGAATCTCTGGATTGAGGGGTTTGGGGGGAGACTACAGGGTCATTCATTAGAATGTCTCTACTGTACAGAGAAGAAAAGTAATGCTGATTTTCTCAAGACTACACACTAGCGGATAGGCTCACACACGAGATTGGAATCCAGCCCCTTTCTTTGAAGACTGTCAGAAGATGGGGGGCGGTTGTCCCTGGGAGTGTGTGCATTTGGCAGGGGGCAGAACCAACCAGGACTCTCAGCTGTGTGTGCAGGGGCTGGTTTTGACTTGCTCTGTGACTGACTGGCTGGGTGATAGGGCACTAGTCTCCAAGCCCCAGCTTTCCCCCTGTAAAAGGAGAATTACGATCATCGTCACCATGGACCCCATCTCACGGGGTTGTTACAGGAATAAATGAGATAATAACATGTGAAAGCCTCAACAATGACAGTGGTTATTATCTCTGCCCCAGCCCCTGCCAGGCAGCCTGGCTCCTCCCTTTGTAGGCCTATAATAATGTCAGGACTGGCTGTCTCCCGGCCTGGCCAGCCTCTGACCTCAGCCCCAGGCGCCTGGCTTCCCTCCACAGCCGCCAGTGAGATGAGCAGATGAGCAGGTAATAGGTAGAATCTAGCCCACAGCCTGCCCTAGGCCAGCAGTCCAGCCCATTTGGGCAGAGAGGAGATGGTGCCAAGCCCCAAATTCTAAGGGCTTGGCAGGGAAAGTCAGTCCATGCAAAGCTTGGGATAGGAGCAGGGATGAGAGCAGGTGGCAACTTCTGGATACACCCTAGAACAGGACTTCTTGACCCCACCAGACATCTCCAGCAATTTTCAGTTTGGAAAGAAAGGCCTGGTCCAAATTTATTGTCTACTCTCCTCTCCTCCCCTCTCCCACCCAGGAGCCCTGGCTCGGGACCCTATACCCTTCATGTTCTTTTGGCTGCTGTGCTCCCACCTCCAGCACAACTTTCACAACTTTCCTGACTGTCCCGTAACTGGAGGAAGGCCTCATGCAGGTGAGGGGGAAACCCAAGCTTTCCTCCTATTTGCTTCATTTTCTGGGGTGCAGAGAAGGAAGAGAATCAAAGCTGAGGGAGGCCAGGGGGAAGGCGAGACAGAGACACAGGGTGGGGGGTGGGGGAATGGGACCAGTCCTGCTCTGTTTCGCTTTGGAGCGCTCCATCAATAATTCAAAGTCAGAGAGACTCCAGGTCTCAGGAGCTGGGCTCGGGACACAGAGCAGCCAATCAGAAGCGTGCACCCCCCTCCAGGGCATGAGCACATGCCTCCTCCCCAGGCCTCTCCCTCCCCTTTCCCACACTAAAGCTCCCAGGGAATTGGGATTCTGCAGGCAGTGCCCAAGCTCGTGACCTCTCCTAGCCCTACTGATGACGCAGAAGTGCTGGGGCCAAACACGGTACAGCAGCCAGGGACAGACAGCCCCTGGGACTGACCACAAGGAGCCCTGGGAAGGGCTGGGGGCTGGGGGTGGAACCACACCTTCTGGCCCACAGAACCCCAGGACGGTTCCCAAATTCCCTCTGCCAGTCTGGCAGGCAACCGACAGACCTCCCCTTCGTGCAGCAGCCCCGGGGGGTCACGCCATCACTAACAACCCCCTGGAAGCTGCCTCAGTGCTGACAGCTGACTTAACAGTTCCTGTGTCTGGGGAGAGTCCCTGCTGGGCCGAGGCCTTGAGCATGCCTATCCCCTCCCCCATACTTCTTTTCACACTTGAGAAAAGTCCTAGCACCTTCCAGGTGAGTGGGAAGCTTAGGTTGGCGCCCCTTGGCATTACCTGACCAGGCAGTTGCTAGAGGCTACAGAATGCACCACGGGCAGCAGAGCGGCTGGGGCCCTCACCGTGGCCTTGCTGCGCAGAACAGGGACAGAACGGGCACTCACATGGCTGCGAGTCTCCCTGTTGCCACAGGAACGGGTTCGAACTGAATGGCCCTTTCATGGGGCAGTAGGAGGCGAGCCCATTGGCTGGGTTCCCCGCCCTCTCCCTGTCCTGTCTGCGGCCCCTGCTGCCTGGGCAGTCTTCGCTGTTTACCCTGAGCTGGCAAGTACAGGCATGTGGCTCGGGCGGAGCCTCCCCAGGTGTCTGCCACCTTCCACCTTGGACACAGGGGCAGTCCATCTGCCCAGCTCCTCCTCCCTGCCACCTTCACAGAATGCCTGATTCTTCCCTGCCACACGCAGTCCTCTAGAGCTTAGCTCAGGCCCCGATCTTGGGGAGTGCGGCTGCTTTCCTCCGCACCTGGCCACTCAGCTTCCTGAACGGACATTCGAACACTAGGGCCATCATCCCATCAGCAGGTATCAAACAGCTCCAGGCCAGGCTCTGGGCTGCATGCGGAGTACTCAGTTCACCTTCTCAGCATCCTTAACTCCAACACTCAGCTCCCTCTTCCTCTGCCTGGCGCTCTTGTGCACTTTCACATGGAGGGTTCCCAAAAGCCAGCAGTCTGAAGCTAGGAGTCAGCTAGCTTTTGGAATTACCAACATCATTTGAAAGTTTTTCATTGTTTATATTAAATAGGCATTAAAATAAGTTTATTCAAAACCCAACAGAATAAACAGACAAGAGGTATAAATAGTGAAACGTTCCAAGGGCATGTTTAGAGTTCATATATCTGCAGTTATTAAATCTTCACACTGTACTAAGACTTCTGGGACACGGCATATTAACTCACTTAATCTGCGCAATTGCCCCAAGCAGCAGGTGCTGTTATTATGCCCATTTGTGGATGAGGAAACCAGGGCTGGCAGCGGTGACGGGGATTTCCCGAGACCATGCTGGGAGCAGTGGCAGAGCTTGACAGGGACCTGTGCTTTGTCCACTAACAGTCACTCTGAAGCCCAGACCCCCACTTTCCACTTGCCTGGCCCCTCCTTGAGCTGGTGCAAGGTGGGAACTTGTGGTGTGGGGTGCGGGGAACCAGGTGTCCGCCATCCAGGCAACAGCATGGCAAGTTTCCACTGCAGGCGGGCAAATGAAAGTGAAGCCAGGCGCAACCTGAGCCCCTAGTACTGATGGGTCTAGATGGTCCAGGAGGCCTCCATTTCACCCACAGTGCCAAGGTTCTGCATGTCCCCAGGCACCAGCACATAGCCCCACCAGGGTCCTGGTTCTGGATATGCCCCCCAGCTTCCTACCCGGGCTGCAGCTCAGCCTACTCCTCAGGGTACCCAGGGTCCATGAGTCAGGGGTTAAAATGAACCCTGTCCCTCTGGGGCAGACAACCCCCTTGCGTCAGTCAGTGTCATTTCCTGTTGCTCACGTGAGGGTTCCCTAACCTGCCCAGCCAGGGAAGCGACTTGCTCCCCAGGAATCCTAGGCACTCCTGGCCCCTGGGGTAGGGGATGGGTAATGCCCACATCTCACAGTCTGAGTGGCCCCCCTCTGCCTAGATCTGTTCTGCTTTCTGGAGTGAGGGCAGCCAGCTTCTCTGGCCTGGCCACTGCCTGGACAGAAAGCCCCTCACTGGGGTTCAGAGGCATACCTCAACAGAATTCGGTCCCTCCCCACAACCCAGGTGTCCAGCACAGGTGAGTGGGGAATCCCAGCTAGTTCCGCCAGGTGCTTGGGAACCTCCACAGTGGTGATCTCAGAGCTTCCCAAAGCCACTGGCTAACAACATTGGAATGAGGCACTGCCGACATGCTGACCTTGAAGGGTAAAGTGGGCTGAGAGCACCTTGTCTCCTTTCCCCAACAGTCTCTCACCCTCACTCCTAACTGCTTGTGCACAAATGTCAACTCCTGGGACAAGGGATATCCTGGCAGGGGTGGAGGATGCAGGTAGAGTGAAGGCTGGGGGAGGGGATGTGTGTGCGTGTCAGGCCAGGACCTCTGCCTATTCCTGTCTGACCCTGGGAGCCCCAGCCTACCCCCCGTCCTCCAGTCTGTCAGTAGCAACTCTATCTCTCAGAGGCTGGCACCCCACTCATTGTGCCTAATGATCTTTAGTGCCTAATGGACTTGCGTGCCTTGGCAAGGGGTCAGCCAAGGGAATCTGGGATCACCTCTATCGCTCTTGCTCCAAGAAGTTGCCCAAATACTGGGAGAGAGGGACAGAGAGGTAAGATAGAGACTGGGGATGAGCGTGAGAATCCTGACTGGTGGAGACATGGGTGGGGCCAGGGCAGTGCCCCTACAGGGTGCTTTTTGATTTGGGGTTGGGAGGGGATGGGCATCTGTATATTTCCAAGAAAAGGCAAAGAAACAGACCCCTAGGAAATACTTGTAACCTTAAATACGCCTTTCAAACCACTCTGTCCTGGTATCTCTTCCCCAGGGGCTGTCCCAGTTTCCCCCTACTCTCTTCTAGGGCTCCACCTTCTCTCCATCCTGGGCCTCCAAGCCTTTGGTTTGGCCCGTAATACCCACCAGGCCCTGTGGGTCAGCCCCAAACATGCTCCCCCAGGCAGACAGTCCCAGGCTCTCTGGGCAGTGGTCTCGTGAAGCTCAGATACTAAAGGGGCAGCTACTGACCTGTGTCCAGGGGCACTGGATGGGATCTGGGGACTTCTTCCCCAGCAGGGCAGGGAGAACAGCAGAGAGCCCAGAGGCTGGAGTCTGACTTGGGCCGGTAACCCGGAGCTCCGGTTACGCTCTGATATATATAGTATCTTATCTGGCCTCACAGAGAGGCTAGCTCAACTCACTTGCATTCCAAACCCGGGAGACTTAAAGGGGCAGTGGCGGGCCCTCCTTCCAGGGCTGTCCTGATGGGCCAGTGCCAGGCAAGGAGAGCCCATGAGAATGCTTTGAAGGGGGTATTCTGGAGTGGAACAGAAGGGGCATTCAAGGGAAAACCGTATGAAAGAGGCTAAGGGAGGGGGTGGAACTGAGGGGGAAGTCCGGAGAAGGAGGTGAGAGCCCCAGAAGAACCCTCAATGCTGGCCGAAGTCCTTTACTTTTGGAGCAGACCTAGAGGGGAAAGGCAGCTTGCTCAAGGGCACACAGAGCGCAAGAGGCAGATGGGCCCAGCTCTCGGGCTTTCAGTCCAAACTCTTGTAATGGACATCTAGGCCCAGGCTCGTATTCTAGTTCTTTCTCTTTTATTGGTTCTCAGACACGGGACAAGATTCACTTCCTGAACCTTATTTAATCTGTATAATAGGAGTAAACTATAAATGATAATACTGTATCTTATGTTACGAGGATGAAATGAAATGATACTTGTAAATTTCCTGGCACACAGTAAATGTTCAATAAATGCTAACTATTATCTTACTGAATAGTTCCACTTATCATAATTAGTGATGGTATTTATAGTAGCACCTCCCAGGTCAACCTTCCAAGGAAAGAAAGGGGCTCAAGGCTACCCCTCCCGTGTGCTCATGCCAGAGAGAGCATCCCATGGTTTTCTGAGCTGGTCCATGTCCCATCACCAGCAAGGGCAAATGAGGTTGGCCATATTCCCGGGGAGCCAGTCCACCCAGCCGAGAAGGGCCAGGCCCATCTGTGCTCCCCTTCACCTACAAATACAGCAAGTGCAGCTTCCCCCAGGCTACTAGGAGAAAGTCCGGCCCCTCTGGGCTGGTTCCACTCTACCTGTAGGAGTGCTCAGGATTGCAAGGCTGCAGAGCAGGGCTGGGCAGGGACACAGGATTCTTAACCTCTTGGGCCTTGGTGATCTCGTCTGCTTCCCGTCTGTCTCTCCTGTGTCTTGATGGCTCTCCCAGAGGACTGGGAGGACCCATGACAGGGCCTCCACCCTGTCTCAGGCTACTGACTCAGCTCGGGTCCTGTGATGCACTTCAGAGGACGCCCTTGTCCCCGGCCTTCATTCCAGTCCTCATTCCGACTCTACTTTGGCACGCATCTACAGCATCAAAAGAGTGGGGGATGCCACACCCCCAGCCCAACCAACTTCCCTTTCCTCCACTTTTGGGGCACTGACTTGAGGGGAAGCCTCAGTGCTAGTCCAACTCCTTTACTTTTGAAACAGACCTAGAGGGGAAAGGCAGCTTGCTCAAGGGCACACAGAGCGCAAGAGGCAGATGGGCCCAGCTCTCAGGCTTTCAGTCCAAACTCTGATAATGGACATCTTTTATTAACCGGTGAGGTAAGCATCACCACAATCTCCAACTAGTCCCATTCCAAAAGCAGGCAGGCCTGGAGGTAGATGTTCACTCTCAGAGGACAGCGGGAATGCGTCGGGAGGGCTTCCCTGGGCTGTTAGGTCTAAGTTACTTGCTTTGGAGCACCAGTCCCTGCTTATGGTTTTAGGATTGGTGAGAATTTCAAAGATGCCTCTTTCTGGTTTGGGATTGGTGGAAAAATCTCCCTTTCCACTTAACTGCTGCCCTTCCCCGCCCTCCACCTCATTTGGCAAACTGACCGAAGACCACCCCCCCTACTTTAAGAGGAGGGAGTAAGTTAGCTGCAGGCACACATGGGCAGGGGGTTCAGTGTCCAGGAGTCACTCTGAGGTCACAGGCAACACAGGGCACAGCGACCCCGAACCTGCCGAAGCAGCATTTCCTTAGAGCACACTGATCAGCACACAGATGGCTCCTCCTGGCACCCTGGGCTGTCAGCTGGCAGGCTCCCTCACACAACTGGCATCCACAGCTGGAGCTCCTCCGCGCAGCTGGCCCTCGTTCTATATTTCCAGTGCCCATTCTGCCCAGGCTGACGCTGACACCTCACTTTCTGATCCTCAAACGGTACTGACCTCCGCATCCCCCCTCCCGTCTCCGACAGGTGGCACGTACCTGCCTCTTCTCCGAGGATGGACGAGTAGAGCCGGGCACAAGCATGGAGCTGCGGGTGAGTCCCGGCTGGTACTGGCGCGGCGCAGTGAGCAGCAGCTGACGCACAGGGCTCCCAGGCTTCGGCTCCTGCCGGCCTCTCCCCCACCTCCGCCGGGGGCCCGAAAGGGACCTCCCCGGGAAATCGGCGCCACCCAGCGGGCAGCTGCCTCATTGCGCCCGGGCCAGCAAGGCCACACCCCGCGTCTCGCGTCACTCACACGCGTCATGGCTATTGGCTTGTTCTTATTGTGGCGTCATTAGAGCCCCGCCCGGCAAGGGTCTCCCAGGCGACGGATATATACAGAGAACCACGTGGAGGAAAGGCAGGCGAGTTTTAGGGGGTGGAGCAGGGAAAGAAGTAGAGCGGCCTGTGACCCGACGACGGGGCAGCTGGAAGGTATTGGGAAAGAGGAGGGGCCATCGAGAGAGGGTCTAGAACCCGAGCCCCGAGGCATGTAAAAGTTCAGTTTTAGGGAAGGCTAATGTACCGACTCCTTCCCACCCGGCCTCTCTTCTCTAAAAGACACTCTACTCTTTTACTTCTGTGAGGCCGGTGATTGGTGATCATTTCTCGAGTGGGATAAACGGCTCTGAGTCAGTGGAACAAATTCTCTTTTCTTTCAAGAAAAAGCTTAACAAAACTTGAAGTTTTGCCTCTTCTCATTCTGTGTGTATAATCTTTTCCACCCCAGCTAAGGAGATTGGTGCCAAGGCAAATCCAGGTTTTCAGTTTCACCTGGATCGTCAATTTTTTCTAGTGTCTTTGGCTCTTTTTCCCATCCTCCATAGCTGCTACTTCTGCCCATTACGAATCTCAAGTTCCTCTGTGAACTTGCATTTCCCAGAGAAACTAGCAAAGGGTCGGGTGGGTGGTGGAATACTTACCTTTCTGCCTACACAGCGTATCTATATCCATTCGTACCTCTGCTCCCTGAGCAGTGAAAGAGGTGTCCCTCTTGTCCAAAACCAACCCCTTCTGGAATCTCAAACCTTTATGTGCCCTTAGGGCCTTAACTCCACCACATTTTACACATGCTTATTGAATAAACAACCACTGGAGGTACAGCAGTGAACAAAACAGGCAAAATCCTGGCCTCCAAGGAGCTTTCTAGTTGAAACAGGACACTAGCAAATAAGTAAAGTAGATAATAAGTTAGATGCAGTTAGAGCCCTGGAGGCAAGTAAAGGAGGGAGGGGATATGGTGTATGTGTCACCAGAGATAGCCTTGATGAGACAGTATCATCTGAGTGACCTGGAACAAGCAAGGTAATGAGCCATCGGATATCGGGGAAAGAATGTTCTAGGCAGAGGAAACAGTAAATAGTAAATGTAAACAATAAGTGTAAATGCTCCTGAGGTGGGAGCATACTTGCTGTTTTTGAGAGTAAGAAGGTTGGTGTGGGTAGAGTGAGATGAGGTCAAAGGATTAAGAGATGGGCCATACCTTGTAGGACCCTAAGGCCATTTAGCTGACTTTGGATTTTGCTGTGAGCTGGGGGAAGCCAAGTGCAAGAGGTCAGTGCAATCATTTCGTAAGAGATGACAGCAGATCTATTATTGTGGCAGCAGGAGAGGTGACAGAAGCTGTTGTGTTCTAAGTGTGTTTTGAATGTAAGGCCAGTGGGCTTTTTTGGTGTATTAGGTAGTATGAGAAAAAGGGAGGGATTTTTGCCTGAACTGAGAAGGTGTATTGGTGGAGGAAGCAGGGTGTGTGTGTGTGTGTGTGTGTGTGTGTGTGTGTGTGTGTGTGTGGCTAAGGTAAGGGAGGAGGAAGATCAGGAGCTTGGTGTAATATGCATCAAGTTTGAGATGCCTTTAGGCAGGTCCAGATGTCAAGAAAGTTGGATGTACAAGTTTGGCAAGGTCTGGGCTGGAGATAGAAAACTGAGTCTCTAGCATAGGGATGTTATTTAAAGCTGTGTAATTAGAAGACATCACCAGGGGAGCAGGTATGAATAGAAAAGATGTGTCAGGGCTGAATCCTAGAGCTCTCCAGCATTAAATGGTTTCAGGAATGAGTAGGAACCATCAAAGAGGCCGAGGAATGAGCAGTGAAGCAGGGAATCAGACGCCCGGGAGATGGTGTGCTGACAGCCAAGGGAGGGAAACCTGTAAAGGAGGAAAGATCAAGTTGTGTCAAATGCTGCGTATAGGTGAAGATGAGTGTGAGAAGTATTTAGAAGCTTGTTGGCGACCTTGACCAGAATGGTTTTGGTGCAGTGGTGGGGTTGCAAGTCAGATGTGTATGGGTCCAAGGGAAAATGGGAGGGGAGGATGGAAAATTCTTTGGAGGAATCTTTGGAGGAATTTTGTGGTAAAGGAAGGAGAGAGAGAGATTGGGGGGAGGAAAAAAGGAGCTGTGAAGTCAAAAAAATTTTAAGTGGTAAAAGTATGTTTGTATGCTGATGAGAAAGAGCCGGGAGAGAATGAAAATTGATGATGATGGTGGTGAGAGAGGAGAGATTAGCTGGAGCTGTGACCTTGGTGAGGTGATATGGGATTCCATCCAGAAGTGAGGGCCCCTCGGTTAGGGGCACCGAGGGTTCACCCAGTGTAGAGAGGGGGCTCACTCTTTGGCAGATTCAGGAAGGTGGATGGGTGTAGGGGAAGCTAGTGAGTAAGGAAGCAAGGTCAGCTGAGGGTGAGGATTAAGGAAGAAGGGTTGGAAATTTAGAGAGAGGAGGAGTTAGAAGCTAGTAATCTATTGGAATCATCTGGAGTCTGTTAAAGTCCCACCCAGAGTTTGGGATCCAGCAGGGCTAGGGTGGGTTTGAGAATTTGTATTTCTGATATGTTTCCTGGTGGTGCTGCAGCAGCTGGTCTGGGGACAGCCTCTTAAAAACCACTGTGCCAGAGAGTGGGAGAGGGACTAGATTCTGGATTGATTCTGGATTGATCGAGGTTCCATCTGAAGTTAGGAATCATGGAAATGTCTCCATTTATTCTTCTTTCTCATGTTCATTCACTGTCATAGGTTAGGAGTCCTGTATCTTTAAGACTTTCATTTTCTGCTCACTTTTCCTTTGACATGTATTAGTCTACAAACCCGTCCCCTTGAAAACATGAACATTTCTAATTTAGGTTCTGGCTGTCTCCTCTTCCTGGGTCTCTTGGGGGAGTTATGCATCTCATATTTCCTCACCTCCTCATCTATACAGCACCCACACATTCTCCACTTCTCCGATGTCAGGAACCTTCCCTGACCTGTCCTTATGGACCAGATCTCCTTCTCTCTAACTCCAAAGGGCCTTTTCAGTTATGTTCAGTTACTCAGCCCCCTGCACATTCAGTACCTCCAGCTGTTTCTATCTTGAAGTCCTCTTCTCCTAGGTTTTGTGACACAAGACTATTTTGGTTTTCTTCTTGCAGCTCCTCCTCCTTGTCCTGTGGCTTATAGCGTGGCAGTTGTTCTATGTGCAGATTGTAGACTTCCAGAGATAACTTAGGATCCTTCTGGTTATTAGCTGTGAGGCCTGAAACACTTACCTGTTTCTTCATATGTTACAAAAATGGGATTTAATAGGTTAATATGGATGAAAAGCTTATGGTGGTGCTGGCTCATAGTGAATCCCTAAGCTCACTCTGCTCTCCTCCTCATCCCGTAGCTACTACGTGTTTGCCTGATGGTGCCCCAATCTGTATTTCAGGCAGACCTCGTGCCTGAACACGCTGTAGTTACCCAGGTGCCTCCGTGGAATCCCATCAGCCTCAACCTCAAGATGTCCGAACTTCAGACTCATCGTGTTCCACTGAGTTCCCGCCCCCTTCTATCCCCTACATTTATGAACGGCACCATCATCTCTCCAGCCACTTAGCCAGACATTTGCTAGTTTCTAGTGTCTCCTTCATTATTTTTTACATTATTTTTGTAGTTCATCTGCAAACTCAGATATGCAGAAACATAGCAGTGCTTTTCTACAGCGTAACTCTGCTTCTGTTTGGAGCCAGTTCCTATTTTAGTGGTGTGGTGGACACTTTCAGTCAGCTGATGGACAGCCCCTCCCTTCTCCAGAAACTCCTACCTCCTAGGGGGAGAGTCTCATCTATTGATGTATTCACCAGAGCACTGGAGGAAGCGGCCCTTGTTTTTCCGTGGCTGCCCAAGTGCCCTCAGGTGTCTCCTGCCTGCTTCCTACTTGCTTGGCCTCTTTAGGTGTTTCCCTGCCACCTCTAGGTTGCTCCTGGACAGGTCGGGGTCATTCTGCAGCTTCCAGCCCTGAGGAGCGAGACCTGCACGGTGCTGTCCGAGGTTTCAGCTGCCACGGGGTGGGCGACACTCTGCTATCATTTCCTCTTTCTCAGGCCTTGTCTCTCTCCTGAAGCTCTAACCAGGAGGGAGGGCTGTCTTCCCACTGCTATCAGGTCTCAAAAACCTTTTTGGGGGGTTTGATGTCTCTCCACGCTTAGGTGCCTGAGAACAGACCCACTAACATTTGTGGGTTTTTTTGTTTGTTTGTTTTTGTTTTTTAATGGGAGAAGGAAAGATTTAATACTTAAGGATAAGGTCAAAATCAACAATTGCATTTGTAAGCCATAACAATAAAGTGCTCTAAATGACATCTAGGCAATCAGCGTAAACTACAAAATATAAATACCGCAGGTACCTGTGGACAAAGAAGGGAACAAATCATCTTCTTTATGCCTATTTCACCCAGATATATTTTCCTTATGGGTCAATTATTTAAAAACCAATTAAATAATGTGCCCGAGGACATCTTCCAAGATTGCTTATAAAACTCAAAAGTTAGCAAATGGCACTTACCTTTTATTTCTCAAAAAGAAAGTTATTGAATTACAGATTCAGATCCTGTTCTAATCAGACATCCACATCATGTTATGGAAGCACAGAGAAAGGAATGTCCCACTCTACTTTGGTTTCTTTCTTTCTTTTTTTTTTTTTAAAGATTAATTTATTTATGCACACAAGACCTGGGGTGCAGTCCAGAAGTTTGGGGGAGGATGAGAGGATTCATCATAGAGAGTGGGGAGCAGAACAGGCAGATCCACTGAAGTACTCTGTTGAGGGGAGCAGTGGGTGAGGCAGGAGAGGTCTGCTGCGCCATGTGGGAAGCTCCCTGGCCGGGGATTGAACTTGTACTGTAGAGGCTGCAGAGAGCCTCACAAGCTGAGACCCAACCTGTTGTGCCACCAGGGAGGCCCTGGTTTCTTTTTTTGATGTCACATTGCTTTACAACACTGTATTTGCCTCAGCGGCATAGGCTCCCACCTTTTCATGCTTTCCTTCTGGCTCTTGTCTGCCGGTGGTGCTGCTGGTAATACCAACAGGAGGCTGGCTTGACCCAAGAGCTTTGCTCCAGGCTGTGCACTCTTTCTGCTTTGGTAAGGGCCTAGGCAATTGAAATTCAGAAGCCACAAGTGGCTTCCCGTTCCCACTCTGGACTCTCCCACTCCCCCCATTATAATCTTCAAGCCAGCTTTTGGGAGGCTTCTATAAAAGGCTGAGGTTGGAGCCTGTGATTTTTCACACCTTATAAAGAGAAACAGGAAAGGCCATCATTCACACGTTGCAAGCAGTTTTCAGTCCTTGGAGGGGGGAGACTTCAATTCACCTTGGGATTGACTGATTCTTTGCTTTGAGAAAATCACCACAAAGACTTCTACTTCCCTGATGTTGAGCAAGGAACCACCATTGACCCGAGAGGAGTGTTAAGTCTGGTGGAATAGGAATTGTCACCCCACCTTATTGCTTGTTAGAGGGCAGCGGGAAGAAAGGCATTTGTTTGCTCCAAATTTTGCCTGCTCTGTGACTCCTGTTCTTGGTTCTTGGCCCAGCAGGTGCTTATAAGAACTGAGGAGTGGGGCCGAGGGGCCCAGGGAGGACAAGGGTGGGAGCTTTGCCTCCTCTGAGGGAGGGAGGTGGGAGGCCTGGTTGGGCTATGGATATGTACCTGCCGATCAGCACCCTGTGGCCGGCAAACACAGGCGTTTCTGAATTGGCCTCTGTTAGGGGCATGTGAGTGGCCTGTGGATGATGGCGTGTGCTCCTCTGTGCTCCTCTGAGGGGAGTGGATTTTTATTGTCAGTTGTGCTGAGGCAGGGCATGAAGAATGGGCGAGATGGGCTACTCAGACTAGGGGTGAGGAGGAACTTTCCTCTCTCTGGACCTCATGACACTCTCTTCTGGGCTGTGAGGTGTTGATATACTTAGCACCTTCTTGGAGCTGAAGGTCAGCTGCTTCTCACCTCAGGGAGCAGGGCTGAGAGGTGTTCCTATTAAGGGCCCCTTGTTCCACCTCCTCTTCACGTGTTAGCTTCTGCTGAACACCTCCACTTTATGAGGGCAGTGGTTCCTGTCCAAGGTCTCACCCAGCTCTGTTTCCTAGAACTTTCCATTTCCCTTTTCACAGAAAGTTCTATATGGCTGGTATGACTGAACAGAACAAAGATTTTAATTTATTTAAATATAGCGGATGTAAATTTAAACCTAAATATCCACCCTTGGCCACTGGCTACCATGTTGGACAACTCAGGTCTGGATGGCAGGAAACTATAAAGCTGGGAAGTCCCGGAGCTGAGCCTAGAGCTGTGATGATGGCTGCCGTCATCAGAGGACACAGATGCCGAGAGGCTGATTGCCCCAGGTGAAGGGTGGAGCTGCTCCAGAAGGCCCCACAGCAGGAGGGTGCGGTGGCTTCCCTGCGTCAGGGCTCAGCTGTCATCCCACAGCCGACCACACTGGGAGCCCAGACAGTGGGACCTAGCAGCACGCCCCCAGTGTAAACCCACTGTCCCCTCGGTGACTGTGCCTTGTCCATGCTCCTGTCTATCTCGGTCCCCAGAAGTCCGGAGAGTCCAGCTAATCTATCATCACGTCTCTGCTGTTGGGTCTCCTCACCTGAGCCAGCTGCTCCCTACCCTCCAGACCCCCGCGTGCTGGACACTGCTCTGGGATGGGGCTCTGCCTTGTCCTCAACCTCTCCTACCGAATTTCTCTCAATTTCCTGTCTTAAACTTGCTGGCCCCTGACACCCCTTAAATGGAGCTTGCCTTTTCTCCTCCCCCACACATCTCAGGTCAGGAGGTGGGATTCTGCTTTCCTGAGGATGCCAGAATAAATTACCACAAGTGGGTGGCTTCAAATGCAAATTTGTTTTCCCCCTCTTCTGGAGGCCAGAAGTTAAAAATCAAGGTGTCATCGGGGCCATGCTCCCTTAGAAGCCTCAAGGGGAAGATCCTTCCAGCCTCTTCCAGCTTTTGGTAGCCCTGATGTTCCTTGGCTTGTGGCTGCATCACTTCTGTTTCAATCTTTATTTTTTTTTCTGTGTCTCTTCAGTGTCCGAACTTCCCTGGTCTTATGAGGACACCAGTCTTTGGATTAGGGCCTCACCCTAATGACTTCATCTTAACTTGATTTTCCTGCAAAGACCTATTTCCAAATAGAGTCACATTCACAGCTAGCAGGGGTTAGGACTTGAACCTGTCTTTCTAGGCCTGTCTTTTTGGGGCTATAACTCAACCCACAGTGGGTGGGATAAATGCTCTTTCTTTCTCTATCCTTCTAGCATCTCTCCTGCCACCCTTCCTTGGTGCTGTCAACTGCTGGTTCCAGCTCCCTTCCTCTCTCCCCCAACAACTGGCTCATTGTCTTCCTTCCCACCCTCTCCATCATTCTTTTATTTCTTTTAAAATTTTATTAATTTTATTTTTTAAAAAGATTTATTTATTTATGCATACAAGAGCTAGGGTGTAGGCTGGAGGTGTGGGAGAGTGGCGGTGAGAGGGTTCACCAGAGACAGAGTGGGGAGCAGAACAGGAGAACAGGTAGATTGAATGAGATACACTGCTGAGGGGGGCAGTGGGCGAGCCAGGAGTGGTCTGCTGTGCTATGTGGGAAGCTCCCTGGCCGGGGATCAAACTCATGCTGCAGTGGCTGCGGATCCGTTTCATAGTGCTGAGACACAACCCCTTGTGCCACCAGGGAGGCCCTCCTTCATCATTCTTGATGATTCCAGCAGCCATGTGGATGATCCCTCCAGCCCTCTGGCCTATCAGTTTTTGACTGTCTTCACCTCCTCTTTCTCACTATGTGGAGTCCTCTCTGCTCCTCAAAGCTGCCCATATTCCTTCTCACGCAGCCAGTGACCCTTCTGCTGCAAATATCTCAGGCGTCTTCTCTGGCTTCTCTTCTGCCACTAGCCAGAGAAAGTGTTCTGCTTCTAAGGGCTTATGTGACTAGATTAGGCCTTCCTGGGTAGTCTTTCTTTTTAAGATCCACTGTACCATGTAACATATCACAGTCATGAGGTGATAGCTTGTCTCATTCACAGATTCCGGGGATTAGGGGGTGTGGAATCTTGGGAGGCTGCTTTGAATTCTGCTACTATTCCCACTTTCTGATATTATAATTTTGTTTGAATCTACTTTTTTCAAGTAAACTTTTTCTAAACCTCCCCCCTTTTTTCTTTTTTCTTTTTTAAAGAATTATTTATTGGGGCCTCCCTGGTGGCGCAGCGGTTAAGCGCTGCGCTGTGGAGCTGTTAGCAGCAGCAACTCGAGTTCGACGCCCGGCCGGGGAGAATCCCACATGGCGCGGCAGACCTCTCCTGCCTTGCCCGCTGCTCCCCTCAGCAGTGTATTTCTGATCTGCCTGTTCTGCTCCCCACTCTGTCTCTGGTGAGCCCTCTCGCCGCCCCACACCTCTGGCCTGTACCCCAGCTTGTATGAATAAATAAAATAAATCTTTAAAAAAAAAAAGAATTATTTATTTATGCATACAAGCTGGGGTACAGGCCAGAGGTGTGGGGCAGTGAGAGGGTTCACCAGAGACAGAGTGGGGAGCAGAATAGGCAGATCGACGGAAACATACTGCTGAGGGGAGTGGTGGGGCGAAGCAGAAGAGGTCTGCCATGCCATGTGGGAATCTCCCCGGCCTTGTGTCGAACTCGAACTCAAGTCGCTGTTGCTGCCGACAGCTCCACAGCGCAGTGCTTAACTGCTGCGCCACTGCGCCATAGGGGAGGCCTCTTTTCACCTTCTCTTCAACCTGATGACCTTGCTACTTTGTGCGAATACCCCTGAACTTTCTGCCTTCAGTTTCACAAACCACAACTTCCTCACTCATCTTCTTTGCCTTTATTCCCAGTCTAGACCGCTCCCCTCCTTGCCTTCCCAAAGATTCTGCTTCTTCTCTTTCTCCTTCCTCTTCTTCATCAATCTTGTCTCCAGGAATAATCACCATCAACATACAACCATGCTCTAGTATCTCCCCTCTTAAAAATAAACAACTCTCGGGCCTCCCTGGTGGTGCAAAGGGTTAAGCGCAGCATTATGAAGCTATCCAGAGCCACAGCAGCAAGTTCGATGCCCAGCCAGGGAGATTCCCACATGGCGCAGCAGACCTCTTCTGCCTTGCCTGCTGCTTCCCTCAGCAGTGTACTTCAGTGGATCTGCCTGTTCTGCTCCCCACTCTGTCTCTGGTGAATCCTCTCACTGCCCCACACCTCTGGCCTACACCCCAGCTTGTATGCATAAATAAATAAATCTTTAAAAAAAACAACACTACTCTCTGTGGCTCCACCTCCCACACCCATCACAGCTGGCCTTCCTGAAAAGGAAGTCTACACTCTCCCGGTCACTCTCATTCACCCACTGTGATCTGGCTTCTGTTGCTACTACTCTATTGAGCTAGTCTTGTTAAAGTCACTATTCTGTATGCAATGGAACAAGACTAGTTTGTTCAATAAATGGTGTTGGGAGAACTGGACTGCTACATGCAAAAAAATGAAGCTAGACCACTACCTCACACCATGCACAAAAACCAACTCAAAATGGATAAAAGACCTGAATATAAGACCTCAAACCATAAAGGTTATAGAAGAAAATATAGGCAAAACTCTACATGACATACATCTCAGCAAAATCTTTAAAAGCACTTTCCCCATAGCGAAGGAAGTGAAGGAAAAGATAAACAGCTGGGACTACATCAAACTAAAAAGCTTCTGTACAGCAAAAGAGACAATAATCAAAACTAACAGACACCCTACCAACTGGGAAAAGATCTTTGCACACAGTACATCTGATAAAGGACTGATAACAAAAATTTACAAGGAACTCACACAACTCAACAAAAACAAAGTCAACAACCCAGTCAAAAAAATGGGCAGAAGAGCTAAAAAGGCACTTCTCCAAAGAAGAAAAGAAAATGGCCAACAGGTATATGAAAAAATGTTCAACATCACTTATCATCAGGGAAATGCAAATGAAAACCACAATGAGATACCACCTCACGCCAGTAAGAATGGCGCACATTAAAAAAACAGGTAACGACAAATGTTGGCGAGGATGTGGAGAAAAAGGAACTCTCCTACACTGCTGGTGGGAATGCAAATTGATCCAACCACTATGGAAAGCTGTATGGCATTTCCTCAAACTGCTAGAAATGGAACTCCCATATGACCCGGCAATACCACTACTGGGAATCTACCCAAAGGACACAAAAACACTGATCAGAAAGGATACCTGCACCCGCATGTTTATTGCAGCACTGTTTACAATAGCTAAGATATGGAAACAACCCAGACGCCCAAAAATAGATGACTGGATCAAAAAGATGTGGTACATATACACAACGGAATACTATTCAGCATTCAAAAAAGACAAACACATGCAATTCGCAGCAACATGGATGGATCTAGAAGGGATCATGATCAATGAAATAAGCCAGAAAGAAAGGGAAAATTATCGAATGGTTTCACTTATAACAGGAATATAGGGGAGGCAAATAAAAAGAGACATTCAGCAGGAAGGAGGGGAGGGGAAGGGCTCAAGATAGGGGAAGAGGGGAGCACGGGGGACTATGGTGATGGTTCCATGGGTGAACAGGTGATGGGTAACTTATGGGGATCACACAATAATGTAAAAGATATGAATAACAAAAATAAATTATATAAAAAAGTCACTATTCTGGTTAGCCTTTGCTGCCTACCAAACTACTCCAGAATTTAATAGCTTTACCCAGTTAATTAATGTGTCTCAATGCTTCTGTGGTTGACAGATTAGCTGGGAAATTCTCACTTGAGGTTTCTTTCTTATGAGGTTACTGTCAACAGCAGCTGGGCCTGGAGTCATCTGAAGACTCAGCTGAGCTGAAGGTCCAAGATGGGGCACTAACATGGCTGGTGGTTGATGGTGGCTGTTGGGTGGGAGCTTACCTGGGATTGGTGACCGGGGTGCCTACAGATGGCCACTGAGTGACTTGGCTTCTTGGAATGGCAGCTGAGCTCCAAGAGGGAGTGTCCCAGGAATGAGCATTCTGGGAGAACCTGCATGGCTTCCTTTGACCGCGCCTTGGAAGTCATGCACTTGGCTTCTCCCATAAAACAGCGGTCACTAGCAAGACACATGGCCATAGCAAGTTCAAAGAGAAGGGACTACATAGGGGCATAGTTTATTTAGGGAACCATCTTTGGAGACCAGCTGCTATAATCACCCACCACTTGGTCCTCATCTTACCTGACTTCTTAACAGCTGTTGATCTAGCTGATCACTTTTTTTCAAGACTTTTCCTGCTCTGACTCCACAGGCCCCTGGATTTCCTCTGTCCTCACTGACTGCTCTTTAATCTCCTTTGCTTCCTCAAAAAACAAACAAACAACAACAACAACAAAAAAAAAACCAGGGCCTCACTGGTGGCACAACAAGTTAAGTCTCAGCCTATGAAGCTATCCGCAGCCACTGCAGCACGAGTTCAATCCCTGGCCAGGGAGCTTCCCACATGGCGCAGCAGACCTCTCCTGCCTCACGCGCTGCTCCGCTCAGCAGTGTACTTTGTTGGATCCACCTGTCTCTGGTAAATCCTCTCACCACTCTGCTCCCCACTCTGTCTCTGGTAAATCCTCTCACCACTTCACACCTCTGGCCTGCACCCCAGTTCTTGAATGGATAAATAAATAAATCTTTTTTTAAAAAAAGCAACTTGAAATATTGAACTATCTCAGAACTTAGGCCTGGGCTCAATGATCTCTCTCTCTCTCTCTCTCTCTCTCTCTCTTTCACAGAAAAGGCAGATTTATTGAAATATACTGCTAAGAGGAGCATTAGGTGAGACAGGAGAGGCGTGCTGTGCTCAATGATTTCTTTATAGTATCTTCCTGTATGGTTTATTTATCTCATAGTCTATATCTACCATCCAAATGTTGATGTCTACCGGAATTTTTCTCTAACCGTGACCTCTCACCTCTGCACAGGATATCCAGCTATTCTCTTGCCATTTTCATTGGGATGCCTAAAGGACACTGAATATGTAAGATAACGCATCTCCTCACCCTGGTATTCCTCCAGCCCTTTCTATCTCATCACCCATTCAGTGTTCAAAAACCCAATGGTCATCCAGGATTCCTTCTCCCTTCCTTTCAACATCAACCAAAGAGAAGTCCTCTGTACCTTTTTTTGGGGGGTGGATGAGTATCAATATATTTCTTTTTTTAAAAAAGATTTATTTATTTATGAATACAAGGACTTGGGGTGTAGGCCAGAGGTGTGGAGGATGAGAGGATTTACCAGAGACAGAGTGGGGAGCAGAAGAGGCGGATCTCCTGAAGTACACTGCTGAGGGGAACAGTGGGTGAGGCAGGAGAGGTCTGCTGTGCCTTGTGGGTCAGCTCTCTGGCCGGGGTTAGAACCCATGTTGCAGTGGCTGGCAGTAGCTTGATAGCACTGTGTCTTTAACCCCTGTGCCACCAGGGGTGGCCCGGGTATCAAGGTATTTCTTTAAATATATTTATGTTGTTTGGAAGACAAACACAGGGATAAGAAGTGTTACTAGGTTTATAATGTATGTAAAAGCAATCTGTTACCCGTCCTAAGTTCTCATTCCCCAAAGCACTCTCAACTATTTTAGCTAGTTTTCCCACTCTTAGATACTTTAAAAATTCTCATACATCTATTTCTTGATTTTTTTATTTTTAAGTTTTATTTATTGACTTTCAACTATGGAAAATACTCTCTTGTATGCCCACTGCCTTCCCACCAAACTCATACATTTGTCCTCCCATCCTCCAATATAGCTTTTCACACCTTTTACTTAAAATCACCACGTGGTGTTTATATCAGTATGGCCATGTAGATATTATTCTCAATTAAGCCATGTGAGGTGCTATGATTAAAATTCTCATTTTCCTCCTTCTGGCATTATACTTGTCTTTTTTTTTTTTTAAACTACAGATTTGTAAATAGTTTCATAGACAGTATAAAGAACTCCTTTACCTGGTTTCCCCTAGCGGTAAGCATCTTAATACCTATACTCAGTTATTTCCCAAAGTGGGAAACTGATAACATCCACAAACCTAGCTCAGATTCCATCTGTGCTCTCAGCTTTCACTCTCAATATATTTCAAAGTCACCACTTCTCTCTATTTTTGCTACTACATTTGTCCAAGCTGCGTTATCTGTTCAGACTGCTACGATAGCCTCCTGCTTTCTTGCTTCTCTTCTTAACTCTTCTCCGATCCATTTCTCACAGAGTAGCAAGAGGGGTCTTCTGAAAACATTATTAGATGAAATCCTCAAACACTTCCCCATTGTCCTCAGAATAAAATCCAGACTCTTCCCCATGACCTCCAAAGCCCAAGGGGCCTGCTCTCACCTACTCTTCTGTGACATCTTATTCCCCTGCTTGCTTGTGTGCCCTGACCATGCTCTTACTGTGCCTCCCCCTGATGTCACTTCTTGTGGCTCTTCAAGTGCCTGGCTTTTGGTCATGTTGTCTCAGCTCAACAGCCTCCTTCCCCTGCCCCCGTCTCTCCCTGATCATCCCACCTAAAGTCCTGACATTTTCTCTTATCACCTCCTACACACAAATGCCCCAATCTGTAATAATCCGATATATTTACTGGTTTACTTGCCAAATGTCCATCTCCTACATGCAAATTTTATGGGATAGGAACTTGTCCGTCCTTGTTGCTTCACAGAGGTGACCACACCCGCATGGAGTGTGCACTTAGTGGAGTCTGAGTGAATATTGGCTGGCACCCTTCCTCGGGGTCCCTGATGGTGACCAGTGTGCTCTGAGAGCTCTCGTGTCTGTCAGCAGTTGGGAGGCACCCCAGAGAGGCAGCTGTCCTTAGACTGAGCCCCCAGTGGCTTCTACTTCTTCTTCCCACCTTTTTTAGGATATTGAAGAAATAAAATACAATTTCTTCCCTTGTAATCAGTTTATGGGATAGTAGGGTTTATTTTCTGTGCTAATACTGACGTACCACTCCTCCTTTGGAAAGCCCTTTAACCTGGCAGAGGGACCTACATATATCTGCTTCCATGGCACTTTATTGAGGTATAATTTACATTGGATGAAATTTACCCATTTTAAGTGTACAGTTTGATGATTTTGACAAATGTGTTTTCTCATGTAAACACTCCAAATAGTTCCCTTATGCTTTGGCTGCTTGAAAAAAGAAAGTTATTTGTAAAATGCTGCTAACATAAAATTCATTATCTCAACCATCTTTAAGTGTGCAGTTCAGTGGCATGAAGTACATTTTCACTGTTATGCCACCGTCACCACCATCCATTCGTAGGACTCTTGTAAAACTGAGACTCTGTACCCACTAAACTGTAACTCCCCATCCCCCCCTCCCCATCCCCTGTCCACCACCGTTCTGCATTCTATCTCTATAAATTTGAATTTTGGCTTTTTAAAAAAATTGTGGTAAGAAACATATAACATATGCCACCTTAGGCACTCTTAAATGTACAATTTAGTTGTGTTAAATAACGACTTCTTCTTAAGGTATGTTGAGGTTTAGCTATAGATGCAGACACTCCAAGTAACAGCAGATCAAATAAGGTTAGTCTGTGGCTGTTGTGACAACTCTACCATCAGTAGGAATCCAGGCAGTTATTTATGCTTTGTCAGTTGTAACACACAACTTCCAAATCATAGCCCAAGATGGCTGCTCCCGTTCCAGCCATCAGTGTCATCTTCCAACCAGCATGAAGGTGAAAGGGCGAGAAAGGCTTGTTCCCTTTAAGAACACGTCATAGAAATTACATATATTATTTTGTGCTTTTGTTCCATTGGACGGAACTTAGCCACATAGTGAATCTTGCTGCAAAGGAGCTGGGAAATGTAGTCTTTATTCTGGACTATATGTCCCCGTTCTAATTTGTGGATCATATTGCTGGGAATTCCCAGCAGTGTCTGCCAGTTTCCCTGCCTCATAGCACTGATCAGTGCACTGAAACTCCTTGCTTCTTACTGGACTGTGGCCCCTTCATCCAGGGGCTGTCTTTTACCTGTTAGCACAGAGTGGGTGCTTAATGTTTGCTGTGCAAATAAATGATTCCGGCCGAGTCATCTTATTTTACAAATTAGGGAAGTGAAGCCCTGAAGGGCAGGGTGACTAGGGACTAGGGTCCTCTAGTTGAGACTCTCACCCAATTCAGGAATTTGCTTTACCGTACTCTGGAGGGGAAGGGGAAGGGAGCATCCACTGACCACACCTGCTGCCAGACACCCCCCACCTCTGCTGCTGGGTAGTTCCAGCCGTCAATGATCCCTTCTGGTCGTGGAGCCAAACTTGGCCTCCACGGAACTTGCCCTCTACGTCATGTCCCACGTCTGTTCCTTCCCTGGTCCCACATCTTCCTTTTGTCCCTCCCCAGAGTCTTCTCAGGACACCATCCTCTCTGAGGTGTGGGGGGACATTTGGAGTCTGGGTCTTCTGAGGCCAACAACCCCTCCTATGTCCTGAGGGCTCTTGGGTTGAGCAGGAGAAAGTTGATGACCCCTACACGTTGCCAGGACTCCATTCCAGCCCAACCTTTCCTCAGTGCTATGTGAGGAAGAGTTTGCCGTTGACCTGGGCTTTGCTTCTTTCACATGTGAAGACAGATGAGCCTCCGCAGCCCAAAAGCTGCAAGTACAGGGGATGGCGCCAGGCTGCGGAGGCTGGAGCTTGCTTGCCACACGTCCTTGGGTGCTGTGGAGATTTACTGGTGTCTTTGTGGTGCACATGGTGACCTCTTGCCATTCCCTAGATTTGGGGAGACACACTGTACCTTGAGCATGTATTCCTGACTCTGGATGAGCCAATCAGAAACAGGTGTGGGAAGGGGATCTGTTGCTACTGAGCAAGAATTCTCCATCCAGGGCCTCCCTGGTGGCGCAGCGGTTGAGCGCTGCGCTGTGGAGCTGGAGCTGTCGGCAGCGAGTTCGACGCCCACCCGGGGAGAATTCCACATGGTGCGGCAGACCTCTCCTGCCTCGCCCGCTGCTCCCCTCAGCAGTGTATTTCTGATCTGCCTGTTCTGCTCCCCACTCTGTCTCTGGTGAACCCTCTTACCACCCCATGTCTCTGGACTGTAACCCAGCTTGTATGTATAAATAAATAAATCTTTAAAAAAAAAAAAAAGAATTCTCCATCCTGAGGCAGGGACTGAGATGCTTGAGCTGAATGTGACAAGAGGTCTGGAGTGGGGAGGAGCTGATGGGGCGGGGTGTGGGGCATGTGGGGCACAGGCCCTTTCCCTCGTGACCTGCCCGGGCCACTACGATGTGCTGCAGCCTCCGCATGACCCTCCCGCTGGGCCAGAGAGGGACCGGGGCTGTCGGGGCCTGCTGTGGAAGCGTGCAGCAGCCCCAGCCCATAGCATGCTCTTTCTGGGCTGGCCTGCTGGTCCTGAATTTAAGTCCTAGGGGTGTTTCTGGTCCCTTCTCCTTTCCTGCCTTTCTGTTGTCCCTGGTCCTCTCTCGGCCTTGTTGATTTCTTAAGCTAATGCCACTCTGGGCTTCCGGTGCTCCTCCCCAAGTGTGGCTACAGAGGTGGACACCACGAGTTCCCCAGGACCCCTGGAGAGTGTGTCCACTAGAGTCTTCAGGGAATAAAATCAGGCTGTGACAAAGACCTCGTCGGAGGCAGCACTTGTGTGCCTCAGTTTTATGCTGTTCCTGCAGCTGAGGCCTCACACTTGGCTTCCCAGTTCCTTCCAGAAAGACCTGCAGGCTTTAGCTCTACCCTGAGGGTGGCATTTGAACTCCCTTCCTCAACACAGGCTCTTTCCATTTTCATGGCCAGGCCCCTGCTGCTCTGAGCCACGCAAAACAAGAGGGGCCTTTATCTCTAGGTGCCTACTTCTGGAAACCCCAGACTGGCCCACACAGATGGGCAGGCCTCATGGATGGCGATACAGGCAGCTGCCCCCTCCCTTTGGGCTTCTCCTTCCCTTTTTGGGCATGGTCTCTGTAGGGGCCACTACAGGCCTGATGGGAGGTGTCCGGAAGAGTGGGAACTAGTGGCGTGAAGTTAGATCGTGGGCCTTTAAGCAAATGCTCAGAAACAGTCATCCCAAGCAGCACTGATACCAAATGAGTCAGCCTCCTCCCCCAAATTCCCTGGCAAGGCAGGGAAGGCTGGCTTGGGGCTGCTTCACTCTGCCAGCAACGGAAGCCCAGAGCCACCCTGGGATCATGTTCTAGCCCCCAACGCCAGGCTTGTGCACGCTGTATTCACTGACTTTGGGGCATGGGCACAGGGTGTCTTCCTACCCTCCAGTCCTTTACGTCCAGCCCTCTATATGGTCATTGGATTTGAGAAAAGATGCTCGCACTCTGGCTCCTGGGCTCTCTCCATGCTGTCCCGGCATGTGCATTTGGATCTGGAGGGAGTTCAGAGGGCCCCCTCTCTATAGCAGGTGCAACCTGAGAACAGCCAGATCTAAGAAAAAGCAACCTGGGGCTTGTTAGCACATTCAGGAGCACGGGCCGTGTGGCCACCCCCCCCACCCACGTGGCAGGTGAGTCAGCAGAGATGGAACACTCATTTATTTGGGCAAACATGTCTGTCAGAGTCACTCTGAGCCCAGCATGCAGTGGTACACCCTAGGGGCAGGCAGGGCTGAGGGGGGCGGGGAAGAGGGACACGTGGCAGGTTGGACCTCCCGGATACCCCACTAAGGGAGGGAGACAGGCCTGGGGACAGACGGAGAAGCAAAGCAGAGACAGACAGAAGGACAGATTCCAGAGGCTGATTTTTATTGTGTAGTTTTCTTTTTCCTCGATGAGATGCCATAAGCTGTGTGGCACTACACGCGGTCACGGGACGGGGCGGAGCTGCCGGGTGGGGAGCTGGGTGTTGGGAAAAGCCGTACCCCAAGGCAGGTCCCACACACGTCTCACGCCATGGCCTGCCCCCTGCCCCTAGCAGCCCCAGGTCCTTGAGAAGGCAGATCTGTGGGCTAGGGGCCCTCTTGAGGGCTGAGGCACCAGCCATTTGGGGCTGGCACTGTCGAAAGGCAGGGAAGGGGCTCTCCCTGAAACACTTTGGTCCAAACTCTGAGGCTCTGGGGCTCCGCCCAGCCTGACTTACTGCTTCCAGTCCGTTCCCAAAGCTCTTAGAAGCTTTGGGCAGCCTGGTGGGGAGGGGGCTTGTCCTACTCTGCCCTCCTCTCACCTGCTGATTGAGCTAGTGCAGGACAGTAGGCCCCTGTGTTCAGCTTCCTCTGGTAGGGAGGGGTGCTGACCCCCACTTCTATCCCCTCTCCAGTCCTCCATTAGCACTAGAGTTTGTGTTTTCACTGGACTGGGCCCCTGGCCCAAAGACGCCTGGGGACTCCTGCAGAGGTAAGGGGACAGCTTTGGCTGGGGCTGAGAATTCTCCAGAGATGCTTAGTTCCCTCCTCACATGGTGGCCACAAATGCTTGATGGGAGGGACCCTTACATCCGGGTCTTCAGCACCATCCCCACCTGCTGAGGGATGTGCTATGCCCAAATACCCCTAAACCCCCCTTCATCTAGGTCTCTCCTTTATCCGATCCTGGTGGGCAAGGATTACCCCTCAGGGCTGGTACCCCTTCACTCTACTATCCCTCCCATGCCCTCACTCTCCATCAGGTCCCCGACCCTGGCTCCCCTTTTCACAAACCCCCAAAGAAAGGAAGGATAACCCTTAAATAAACCATACAGAAGCAGCTCTGGAACGGAGTACAAAAAGACAGCCAGTGGCGTGCGGAGAGGGTGTGAGGTGGCAGTGGGGTTGGCGGCGGGGGAGTGGGCGGACAAAGGCATGCAGCACTGGGGTTCCTTATGAGGGCCGGGGTCCCCCTGTCTCCCGGAGATGTGTGAAGGACTGGGGGGAGGGGCCAACTGACTCAGAGAAGCAGAACCTCTGGACTGGGCCGCGCGGCTTCCTGTGTCCTCCGTGGGCCCAGCCAGTCACAGGGAGATGACATCCAGGGCGTGCAGGAGCGGCAGGGAGAGCAGGGGCAGCAGCGGCCACGAGGAGCTCTGGGCCACCAGGCTTATGCCCTCACACTTGGCCAGTTTGTCTGAGGAGAGAGAATGGGGGGGGCAAGAATGAAGAGGGACCAGGACTCAGGCAGGCACAGGCCCAGAGCAAGGGGCTATTTCCCCTGGGGAGTCTGGTGCCATGTTGTCTTGGCTGGAATCTGGTCCAAAAAAACCAGCCATTACCCCCATTCACAGGTGGCTGAACAAACATCTATGACATGTTTACTAAGCGTCACGAGAAAACTGGGTGAGGCAGCTAGTGCCATGCTTGTCTTCTGGGGGGTGAGAAGGAGGGCTGGGGAGGCCAAGTAGTTTGCCCACCATCACGGTGGGTCGTGCTCTACCACTCTGCCCATCGGTTGTCCCCTTAGCTCTTCCCCAAGAAAAGGCAGTGTTCCCCAGGGCACCCAGCTGCAGCTGGGGGAAGGGGAGGGGGAGTGTGGTGTACGGGGCCCAGCCCAGGGGTCTGCCTGCTGCCCTATTTAGCTTGTTCCTCCCCAGCGCACTGGACCTTGTTGGGGGCTGACCTTACCTCTGAGCACTGAGATGTTCCTGTTGGAGACGGTGAGAGGCTGGCCAGAGAGGCGGAGTTCGCATGTGTAGACCCCCTCGTCCTTGCTGGTGAAGCCGTTCAAGTAGAGGACCTTGATGTTATACTTGCTGGTGAAGTTAGTTCGGGAGCGGTACGCATGCTCAGGCACCCCCACTGTGCCAAAGAGCACATGCTTCTTTGTCTCCCGGGTCATGCTGAACTCGTATAGGATGGGCAAGTTGGTTGCATTATCATGGCGGCAGTCCAGACGAAGGCTCTGGTTCACCAGGCAGGCCGTCAGGCTGGTCACTTTCTGCCCACAGGCCACCTGCAAGACTGGCCCCCGCCATGCCCCCTCCAAGTTGGGGTCGTGCAGGAAAGGGGAACTTCCACCCACATTAACAGTAGAAAAGGGCCTGGCCAGGGAGGGAACCAGGGTTAGCCCTCTGAGCACGTCTCCCCACTCCGGAGCTCTCCGAGGGTTGGTTCAACTTCCTTGTAGCAGACCCCAACCTCCCTCCCCTGTCTGCTCTAGTCCTGGGTCCCGCCAAGGTGTTCCAGGGCAGGAGATCCTGGGGAGTTGATGCAGGTTCCTGGATTCTATTGAAGATTCCAATTCAGTAGCATGGGGCAGGCTCAGAGAAATGTTCCTAAAACCCACCTCCGGCGGGCAGAAGACCAACCACATCGATTAGCTGATTTAGGGATGAGGGAGGGCCCTGAACCTCCGTCGTCTCCAACCTCTACAGTTGTGTGGGAGAAGCTAGCCAGGGTGTCTGGAATCCCAGCCCTGCCCCTTGCCCAGTACCTGTCAGCAGGAGAACGATGCCAATGGTGGGGTTCATGGTGCCCAGTGCTCAGTCCAGGATCTAGGGTGGGAACAGGATTCACAAATCAGCCAAGAGATGGGCCACAAGTACCACACTTACTGCCAGAGCTAGGCCCCCTGGTGGACATGCCATAATGGCACGGATGGGATCTAAGCCCCTCTTTCCACCTTTCTTCCCTTTTTTTTTCTTTTTACCTTTTCACCACCTTTATCCATTTTACCCACCCTCCACCTCTGGCAACCACTAATCTGCTCTCCATCTATGAGTTCAGTTTGTTTTCTAGATTCCACACATAAGTGAGATAATACATTTTATTTCTCTGACTTATTTCACTTAGCATAATGCTCTCAAAGCTGCAAATGGCAGGATATCCTTTTTTTACGGCTGAATAATCTTCCATTACAAACATAGTCACATGTTACTTAAAGACTTTTTGGTTGGTGACTAGAATGTTGGCTCCAGTAGACTATACTGTATGGCCAACACAGGTAGTAGGCTGTGTCATCTAGGTTTATGTAAGTACACTCTCTGGTGTTCATACAATGTCAATACTGTCTAATGATACATTTCTTAGAATGTTTCATTGGTGTTAGGGAACATCACTGGTGTGTGTGTGTGTGTATACACACCTCAAATCTTCATTCATTTATCCATGGATGGACACTTAGGTTGTTTCCATGTCTTGCTATTGCAAACAATCCCTACTTCTCAGTGACTATGACACCACCACTTGGTTCTTCCCCCTTTAGGGAAAGCGGGGGGAAGGGAGAACACACCCTTCATGGCATGTATCTGTGCTTGGCGACTGAACACTTTCTAGCCTGGTGACTTTGAGTCAGTAACTTTTTCTTTACCCTTCCTTCTTCCTAACAGGAAGGCAGTGAATTCTGTTTTTCTAACTGTGGTAAACTACACATAACACAAGTTTACAATCAACCATTTTTAAGTGTACAGTTCAGCAATGTAAAGCATAGTCACCTCATGTAAACCACACCCAGCACTCTTTTTTTCTTGCAGAACCAAAATTCTGTCCCAAGAGCTAAAACTCCCCATTCAGAGCTAAAAACACCCCATGTTTTTGTTCAGAAGAAAACTGGCCTTGCCTAAACAGTTCCTGGCATTATCACAGAGGCTCCCAAGATATTGAGCGAATGAATGAATCTCTGAGCTCTAAATACCCATAAGGTTGCAGTGGGGATTCAGAGACAAGACAACCGCCTGATGCTGTGGTTACTCCCTCTTAGCTGACTCTGTGGCTGGGGGTGATGTCTAGAATGTGTGGCTGAGGGATTGCACTGGCACAGCGAAGGGTGTTCCTGGATGTGTGTGACAGAAAGTGACAGGGATCTCCAATTTCATATGCTACAGTTGCACAGGAACCAAGGATGCTTCCACTGTTGCAGGACTTGGAGTTTTCCAGTCCAGCATCAGTGGCCTCCTATCAGGCAGTGTACTTTGCCTTTATTTTTTTGTTTCTGCCTCTGCTGGTGAGGCTACCCGGAGCAGGTCGCCTAGCCTGTCCTGGCCAGTGTTGCTCGCCAGGGAGAGGGCACTGGAGGGGTGTGTACCCACTTGTGTTCAGCGTCCCCAGCGCTTAGCCCTGCTGCAGGGTGAGGCTGGAGTACCTGGGAGGCTGAGGCTACAGTCATATCCCCTCTGTCCCTAGCTGAGAGGTTCCCGGAGGTGCTGTTGGGGGAAGAAGTGGTGTCACGTGGCTTTGATTCCCAGACAGATGCTGAGTTATGGAGGAGGGTGCCAGATTGTGGGAACGGCAGCTGTAACTTCAAAGGAGAGAAATGGGGCTGTGGCTGGAGATGGAGGTAGAGGCAAGGAGAGTGGGAGGGAAAGCAGCTGGGGAGGCAAATCTGTATTGGTGTCGCTACCTTTCCTCTCCTCCCCTAAGCCCAGAGCCCAGAGCAGCTCTGCCCTTGTTCCCTTTCCAGCAGCCGCTTGCCAGCCCCACCCTTATTCAGTTTCCATATTTCAATCGTCGTCCTTCCCAGTTGAGGTCCCCTCCCCACCCCCCCATCCTTTTCCAGTTCTCCCCTCCCCCGTCTGCCCGCCTAGCTCCCAGTCCCCGCCCGCGGCACTGCGGTTTCCCTCTCCTCCGATGCCCGCTGCCAGCCGGCCGGCCGCGAGGTCGCAGGGCACAGAGATTGAGAGATTCCCTCCAGCCTACGGTCCTCCCTTCTCTCCCGTCCTCCCCCCTCCCCATTTCACCGCTCCCGCTTTTTGCTGGCTGAGCTTGGGGGTGTCTCCAGGTCGAGAGCATAACCCAAGGCTGTCCTTGGCGCCCTTCCTCCCGGTTCTCCTCCAGTACTCCGGCCCAGACGGTCCTCCAGCGGGCGAAAGTGCGGGAGCGCCTCTCCCGAAAAGCGGGGATCGGCATTGCCCTGGGCTCGCAGCACTGGCATCCGACTCCCGCCCTTGCCGCGGAAGCAGCCCCCTCCCCACTGCGCGTCGCAGCCCGGCTCTTTCCCAGGACGCCCCGACCATTGCCCGAAGCCTCGGGGTGGAAGGGCTTGCACGGGCGCCCGGGGCGGTCCCTGCGCCGGGGTCTCAGCCCGGCTCCAGCTCCCACCTGGGCTCCTGTCCTCTGCGGATGCAGCTTCCTCCGGATGCGCAGCCGCCTCCAGTTGCTGCACTCAGCCCGGCGCCCGCAGTTTTCACCAGGGTGGGGGTGGGGGGCGGGGGAGAAGAGAAGTGGGGAGGGGCCCGGGGGCTCAGCCAATCAGAGGCTCAGGGGGGAGCGAGAAAGGAAGGCAGAGGGAGCAGGCGGCGGTCGGTATTGGTTTGGGAGAGTGGCCCGCTGCCCCCAAGGGGAACCTCACCCTGTAGCTGGCAGGCGAGGCCTGGGACAGAGGGTTCAGACCCCTGGGATGAGGGTGGGGCGGCTCAGGGAGCACTAGCCTCCTCCCAGAGCCCCACTAGGATTGCTCGGGTTTAAGGCTTTAACCCTTTCTTTTGACCGAATCATCTGAAGTCTGTGGGAAGACCAAGGAATAGAGGAGAGATACCAGCCACTGGCCCCCTTGGTCAGTGTCCAGCTTTCCTTGCTTCCTTTTCAGTGGAGCCCGACTCCCCCGGAGCCTCCAGGGAGAGAGTTTGGAGTTGGAGTGTTCCAGGCTTTCTCCAAAGGAAGATGGTGGGGTGTTTTTCCCTATGGGAGCTGTCCTTCAGCGGCGAAGCCCCGCACCGCACTGTCCTTCCCTGCCCCCAGCCCTGCGCCTTTGTCTGCTGTAGAACACCCAGACCTTCAGGAGTTTCTGCTTTGGGGCCCTCATCTCCTGGGCTGGCACACTTCTGCAGGGAAGACAGCTGGACGGGTCTTCTATTTCATGTACTCCTCCTGCTCACCCCCACCCCAGTCCCTCAGTACTGTCTGCTCCCGATCTTCAGGCCAGGGATGGAGTGCTGCCCTCTACCAAGCACTGTGCTGGGCATATCACCGCATCTGCTGGCCTCAGCCATCCCACTCCCCATCCTATTCAGGAGCTGCCCAGTTGGCCTGGGGCTCGAACCCCAAGTCCTCAGTGCTGAGCCACTCCAGTTCTGTGTCCCAGCCCAGTGGGCGGGGAAATTCTGGAACTGTGGGAGAGGGGAGGAGGTGGGACCAACTAGAAAGGATAGCAGAGCCCAAGCTTTTAATCCCCTGGGCACCTGTCCTGGCCCCATCAATTGGTCATCAGAATCCCATGGTCTTTTAAAGTCAGTGCCGAGGACATGTTTCTTCTACCCACAGGTGAGGTGAATGTTTTGAACAAAGGTTTGTTTGATTGATCTGCATTCTTGTGGCCTCTTTGTGAATGCTGGCTGGGACATCCTGCGGGCTGGCCTCGCTGCTGTCATCCGCCGGCACATTCTCCTATTTCTCCATAGAAGTCAGCCCTGGCACCTTTACTGCAGTTTCCATTACTGTCTTGTCACTGTTGGAAGCCACCCCTGGGCTGGCAAGTGGGAGATTCTCCCTTGTCTCTCTGCCTGGGAGGTTAGGTGGCCTCCCAACACTGAAGTGGGGAACTTTCTAAGTGGAACGAGCCCCTAGGGTGGTCGAGTCCAGGGGCCGTTCATCCTGGTCGACAACAGAAGCTTCCGAGCACTTAGGAAAAATGTAGCTGCCGCTGGCTGTCCACCTGGGATCTCCCTGCTCTAGTAGTTGAGCTGCCTGAGTCAGCACTTTTCAGAGTGCCCCCCACCCCCACATCCCCAGGGCCCGGGGATCGTCTGCTCAGACCATCCCTTTACATGTACCAGGTAACCTGGCTTCTCATTGTCCGCTGGGTAATTTTTAAGGCTCTGGCCTGGGCCCTGGCTGCCGACCAGTGCCGCCTCCCATTTACCTTCCTGCTGTCTTTCAGCCGTGCTGGCTCCTCCCAGTTGCTGCATGCAGTGTGCTCCGTCCTGCCTACCAGCTTCTGTTTCTCAGCCCAGGGATCTTTCCTATCAGAACATTTGCTTTGTCTTGAGGCCTAATCCTCCTCCTCCTTTTCTCTCTTTTCTTCTCTCTGTCTCTCACATACTCATGCACACAGATAGGGATGAGATGATTCCTTTTTTTTTTTTTTTTTTTTTGCACTACATGGGTCTTTCCAGAGGCCCCCTGTACTACAGAGGATATCTGGACTCTGGGAGAGCCCCTAGAGCCCCTGCTTCCCCTCAGTCTCTGAGCGCAGCTGGGTGGAAGGCCTCACTGTGCTATTTTGATAAGGTTAAAAGGACCTGGCCTACTTTCTGGGTCCCCAAGCACCTTACCTCAGGAAGGGAGGGGAGTGTGGACTCTGGAGCGTGTGGCAATTGAGTGTTAAAACAAGGTCTCTGGCTAGCTAGAGGTAGTAGCTCAAATGAGCCGATGTGGAGCCTGAGATGGAACACAGGGTGACAAAGCGGAGATTTAAAAACCCCCATTTACTGCTGGAACTGATCAGAGTGCTGACAGCAGGAAGGGATTCGAGGAATCCACGTAAGCAAGATTGCCTGACAGATTGGCTGCCCTGATAGAAACTATAAAATGCGCGTTTCTAGGGGACAACCAGCTGGTCACTCTTCAGAATCACCAATTTCCCCTTGGTGGGTCTTCAGATTACTGCTGGGCAGACTGCACTGGTCCATGGGAAAATAAGAGAAGGACCACGTGGGAGAATCTGAACATAGCTGTCAGGTGGCCACCTTGCTCTGACCACCTCTTCGCTCTGTAATGAGGGAGGGATCCCACTCTTTTCCCACCGGAGGGTTATGAGGATGGCTGGACACAGGGCACTTGACACTGATATATCTGATGACAATGACAGCAGTCCATTAGTCACATATCACGTCCCAGAGGATACCACAAACCATGCACTGCCACACAGCTGTTGCCCTTGGGAGCAGAGTGAGCCACTGCAGCAGTGGGAGGCAGACTGTGGAGTAGCAAAAGAGTGGGGTGCCACTGCTTCCAGCAGGAGCATGTGATTGGCTTGTGTGAATAATGCTGTAGGCTGGCAGGGAGCTGCTCAGGATAAGCAGGAACCCTGCCAGGTCCTACACGAAAGGGTTCTTGGACCCAGTTCCAATATGGTTGTGTGTCATGGCTTCTCCACGCCCAAAACCACTGTTGACCACCAGCGGGGTGTCTGGAAATTCAACTCAGTTCAACTCAATTCTGACACTAACTACTGGGAGATAATCAGATTCCACAGGTTAAGGCCTTAGTCTCCTAAGACAGTCCTCTATTTCAGATGCCAGCCAAAAGCCCAGGCTTCCTCCCTCATTACTGTGCTTCTGACGAACTATTTACAATTTGGAGGCTCCCATGACTGCCACCTCAGATTGAATTGCCTAGAGCTGCTCACGGAACTCAAAAACTGTCTACCCACTAGGTAACCCATTTATTACAAAGCATATTACTCAGGCATAGCCAGTTGGAAGAATCGCATAGGGCAAGGCATGGAGAAAGGGCAGGAGCTTCCTTTCCTCTCTAGGTGCATCATTCTCCTCAAATCACCATGTGTTCACCAACCTGGATGCTGTGCTCTTGGTTTTTATGGAGGTGTCATTACTTAGGCATGATTGATAAGATCACTGGCAATCAAACTCAATCTCTAGCCTCTCTCTCTCTCCCTGGGAGGTCAGGGAGTAGGACTGGAAGGTGTAACCCTCTAATCACATGGCTGGTTTCCCTGACACCCAGCTTGCACCCTTAGGTGCTTACAAAGTCACTTCATTTATGGAAAAAAAGGTCACATTTATCTCTCTCCACACTTAGGAAGTTCCAAGGGTTTGGGGACCTGTGAGATAGGAACTGTGGATGACAACCAAATATATATGAGGAATCACAGTATTGAACCATTATAAGGACACTTGGTTGGCTAGGAGAAATTATCAACAGAAGCTGATATGTGGGAAACTGAACTTATTAGGAGGCCACTTGAGGCTGTTAAAAACAAGACTACAGGCCTGAAATGGAGTCACTTAGGCTAAGCCCTATGTCACCAAACAAGACTTAATTACATGTTTGGCCTCCCCCATCAATGAAGTTTAGGCCAATCAGTAGTCACCTGTGAGCACTAGGGAGATCATCTGCCTGATAGACCCCTGTCATCCCCTAAAGGAAAGTGGCCTTGCTACAACCAATTGACATTATGCTAGTGTAACTTCCTTGTTCCTGCCTCCTTTCTGTTTATCAAAGTCATTTTGTGCAGTTCTGTGGAGCTCTCCTATGTGCTAGGTGTGAGGCGGCACAGTGCATGAATAATTGAGTAAAACCAATAAGATCTTTAAAGTTTACTCAAACTTTGTTTTTTAAATAAGCCCCTCCCAATTTTATCAACATGAAAACTTCACACACTGTTGGCTCTCATTTTGGGCTCATTGAGAGCTATGTCACAGATCTACCTGTCCTTCCTTGGGAAGGTCTATACTTTCAACCTAAGGTTATACCTTTCTGCCTTTGAGACATTGTGGTGGTAGATGGTATGTGAGTTTTTTTTTTTTTTAAAGATTTCTTTATTTATGTATACAAACTGGGGTAGGAGAGGTCTGCTGCACCATGTGGGAATCTCCCCCACTGGGCGACGAAAACTCGGGTTGCTGCTGCCAACAGCCAGCTCCACAGCACAGCGCTTAACGGCTACGCCACCAGGGAGGCCCGGTATGTGAGTTTTTAATGTCCTTACTTGGCAAACAAAATTGGTATTCTTCTGTCTGTCCTTACACTTCTTGGGAAATGTGACTAATCTAAAAAATTGAAAACTCTTGGAATCACTGTTTTATACTCTGCTGCTTCTTCTATTCCCTAATTGAGGTGAACTCCCAGAGTGAGGTCACTTCCTAAAAAATGGCCTGTTTGATTGGAGAGTATGATAAAAAAACAAACAAACAAAGATTATCTCAGAATGCGGGGCAGGGAGCAAGAGGAGAAACCGCCCGTGGAGATATAGTTTCAACATTTATTTTTAAAACTTTATTCTTTATTCTTGGATGTTTTAACTAATCAAAAGACATCATTGTCCTAGGCACAGGAGTAGAGACTGGGAGTACAAAGCTCAATAGAACTCAGTCTTTGTCTTCAAAGGCTAGTCCAGCAGGGGAGCAAATGACATATAATTAGAAAGCTGTAGGATAAGTACAGAGTTAGACATGTATAGAGAATATTGTGGGAGCCCAAAGGGGGAGCAAATGATGACCTTGTCTGTTAGAAAGAACTTCTTAGAGGAGGTTAAGAATGAACCCAGCCTTTAAAGAAGAATGGGAGTTGCCCAAGTGTGATAGACTACATTAATATTATACTAGATTACATTTATATTTATATTACATTAGTGGCCTTCACTGAATCATGCAGCTCGTTATTCTTGCCCTGGTGTGATCCTCTTCCACATTGATTCTGGGCTTGGCCACACGCCTTGCTTTAGCCAGCTTGCCATAAGCAAATGTGATACAAACAGAAGCTTGATGATGTTTGTATGTTGGGCTTTGCCTTTTTGGAATTCAGTCACCAAGTGAGGAGGTTTGAGAACTGAGGTGCCCTACCACCATTTGGTTATATCAACTACCATTTGGCATCGGCCAGCTCCCAGCTGGCCATGTGATCATCAGAACATGTACAATACTAAGTGACACCACATAGAATGCAATGGACCATTTCAGACAAGCTGACTATTGTGGTTCTAAAACCTGGATACAAATGCTTTGACATTCCTTCACCATGAAGTGAAGGCTTTAAACCTTTCCCCTTTAAACCTCAGTGGCTTTGTAACTGCCATATCTTATGGCAGAAAAGATCTTTTATAAGCTGTATGACTTCAGGACACCCAGAGACCCCAAACTATTAAGGGGTGCATATGTTCCACATACACAAAGGCAAAGAAAGCAGACTCTTAGTGTGACAAATATTTAACACATTGTCTGCGGGAAATGTATTTATACGTTTTACATTGACTGGTAGTAGAGCGCGGCACCCATATTAATACGTTTTTTATAGACTATCGGTAGAATGTGGGTAACGTATAAATATGTTTATTTTTATACTTAAAAAATTAGCAAAAATGGCCCGCACACCTGTTAGCGCGCGATAAAAGCTACCCACAAACAATGTGTTAATAGAATTAGTGTGGCGAGGGAGAAAGAGTTCAAATTATAGATTCCCAATAAATTCCAAAAATAACCCATCCCCTCATGTGCAAATGCCCAGCCAAGCAGGCTCAACTTGAAGTGGGGCAGTTGGAGCCAGAAAGCTTGCCACAAATCTAAGATACCTTCTGGTGGAGAACCACGAGAAAGGGAATGGGCAGGACCAGGTTGCTGGGACAAAAGAAGATACCTGAAATTCAAAATGTACCACATAATCCACCATGAGGGCAAGATAAGGGCTACCCACTGTCTCTACCAAAAAATGTGAAAGTCCCAGGAGCAGCTTCTCGTGTCTCTCTTCCACATGTCTCTCTTCTCGTGTCTTCTCTCCCCTCCATGTGTTTCTCCTCCCTCCTTCATTCCACCTCCATTTATAGATCCACCTCGCTCCTCCCAGCTGCCCTCTATTCAGGAAGTCAGGTTCATGGTCTGCTGGGACTTGTAGATTAAGGTGCTTGCATGTAAATGTGGTCAGGGAAAATGGTGCCCATTCACTGCACTATGATGCTCTTCCCCTTTTGTGGAGATGCATCTAATGCAGAGATGCATGTAATGTTTTGAATGTAGGGAATGTAAAGGCTCTATAGCTTTTGCTTTGTTTGTGGAACACTCACTCTTAGCTCTGCTATTGCAGATTCTGACTACTGTAAGGCCACCATAAGGAAGCTGCTAACACAGAAAGACGTATAGCACTTTGGTAGACAGGTGAACTTAACCTTCACAATTATTTTAGCTAGACTCCAGACTTTTTATATTCTTTATTTACTAAAGAAGCTTCCAGATAATCCTATCCCCCAGGTGCTAGAGTTCCCCTAGCTGTGTGACATGTTGAAGTATGGATGCTGACCAAATACATGTGAGAACTGTATTTTGGTTATCTGAATGTGACCAGAGAAATTGTGGGACAGAGACAAGTCTGAACTTCTGTTTCACAGAATCCATCTGTGAGCTTAATAAAGTGGTGGTTGTTTTAGACAATCTGCTTTGTAACAACAGATACCTGAAACACTGGCTTTGGACTGGGGTGGTGGGTGAAGGCTTCAGAAGCAGCAGGGAGACAGTTGTGTAAGCTGGAGAACTGTGAGGGAATTGTCAGGAAGGCTGGAAAAGTAGGAAACCACTGCCTGGAGGCTGTACCTCTGTTACACAGAGAAGAAACAATTAGCCAAAGTGTTGCTTGTGGTAACTCAAAAGCTAGAATGTGAGTCTAGAGAATTTGTGGTTTTGGCTAAGGAGATCTAGGGATAAAATGTTGCAAGTTTACTTGGGTGCTTTTAGCTGACAGGATAAGGCATTAGGGGAGTTGGGCTAAATAAGGATAGGTGTAGATTAGAAAAGAAAATAATTCTGATTCCAGTCTCTCCAGCAGGCAACAGACTCTCAAATTAAGAACCAGTCTAAAAGTAAAGATTAAATAAAGGATGTGTCTGTGGAACTTTGTTAAGACCCCAGAATGATTTAAGATGGTGCCCAGTAGAGCGTTTCTAAGAACATTACCAATGTTGCCCCACGGCTGAAGTAGTCTTCTTGAAATTCATTATGCGTGTGATGTTTGGTGCATGAAGTGAACCTAATAATAATCACAGAAAACCCATACAAGTTTCAAGAGTGTTATATTGGCAAAAGCTCTATCAGTTTGGACTAAAAGGGACTGGAACAGTTTAGAATGAAATTAGGCCTATGGAGAAAAGACCTCTCTGAGAGTGCAGAGCCGAGAGCTGGAAGGGTGTAGCCAGCAGTCAAGGACAACTGGGCTCTACTCAGGTAAAGTTCCCTGCCTCCTCCAGAGTGGGGTCCTGAAAACAATGCTTGGCTGGATTTCAGAGTTGCTTTGAATAAGTGAATGCTACATGCCTATTTCTCTTCCTTCGAATGGGAGCATTTTCTGACGTTATTCTGTTCTGCTCCCCCATGCTACACTGGGCATGTGGAGGGCAGAAATCTTTTTCTTTAGTTCACAGGCTGCTGGATTGAGAGGAGCCAATCTGAGGAATTGTACCCAATGAGACTCAAATACTCCCAGGCCAGCATTATGATGAGCCCATGGACTTTGAGCCTGGAGTCAGGATGGGATACTGCTTTGGTGTTTTGGGGCCATTAGGGAGTCATTGGGGACAGAGGGCAGACTGTGGTTGTCACTCTATTAATAATCACACCCCCTCATAAGTCATGCCTCTTCCATATTGATTCTTTGGCCAGTGGGACTTCAGCAAATGAGATGCAAGCAGAGTCCGAAGTGCTTACCCACTGGGACTTGCTTTTGGAACCCAGCCCCGTGAGGAAGCCTGAGCTGGCCATGTGGAGAGACCCAAACTGAAATGGCCCAGATGTCAGCCCCACCCAATTGCTAGACAATGAGTGAGTCTTTTAGGCTCATCCAGTCCCCAGCCCATCTGCCATGGGCATGAGTGAGCCCAGTCACCTCCATATGGAGCACAGATGACTGTCTCAGCTGATACCTGACCAAACTGCTGGCTCATGGAATTGTTGCCATTAATTACTAGTTGGGGTGCTTTATTACACAGCAGTAGATAACAAATGGCATGAGGAAAAGCACAAAGTAAGGCAAGTGGATGTGGGAAAATCCACATCTGGCTTGGGCTTTTTGGAGACAGGGAGTCTTCAGAGGGGGCAGAAAAAATGGGGAAGTTCCAGTGGGGGAGTCCCTGTCTGTCTGGATAGGATTGTGGGAATCATCCAATGTTGACAGAAAAGGCCTATGGCCAGATAGATCTAGTCTTTGGAAAGATCACCCTAGGGGCAGGGTGGGGATGAATAGAGGGTTGTGAGGACCCTTTCCTGCCTGGCGGTACCCTATTCTTGTAGTATGTTAAAGTGGAGATGAGGAGGCAAAGCCAGATTCTGGGGGAACAGAACTTCCTTGAAGTAACCATTAGATTTGGCAACGAGGGAGTCAGCTGGTGAGGACAGTGGAGCTCAAGCCAGAGCTCATTGTTTAAAAGTACAGGCTTTCTTAGCATTGGGGTATGGCAGTGGACAGATCAGGAGGCGAAGAGATAGTTTGTTATATTCACAGATTCCAAAAGGAGGGGGCACACTACCCATGGGTGTGGGGTGCACACTGGGAAGCGCTGTGGTGGGTGAGGAGAAGGGGGGGGATTGAAGGCCAGCAACTTCACACAAGACAAACAGGCTCAGGCTTGGCTAGTTTGAATCATTTCAGAGGGCTCTGAGCATAGGGGTTGCCTCTAGTTGGCCTGTCTCTGGCCCTAGGACCACCAGGGCAGGTGGCGAGTGGCCCGCCGTGTGAGAGCCAGAGAGGAGAGGGTTAGGGTTCAGAGCTCTCCATCAGATTGGCTCACTGAAGTAGGTTGGCTGGCTGGCATTTGAAAGGTGCCCTGGGGAGTGAGTTGTTCGTTAGTTATCTCTAGGAATTGGCTAACCTGGAAGGGGCAGGCACCCCAGCTATCAAAGCATCACAATACAGGAAATAAAAGACCTGGTCAGTGTAGTCATGGGTTGGGGAGAAGTGATAAGAGAAAAGAGAAGACTGAGGATTTGAAGCCGAGGAGCCTTGTGAGGGGCTGCTCATGGCACCTCCTATGGGTGCTAGGAGGTGGGGAGATGGGTTGCTTGCTTCCAGAGCACAAGGTAGTGGAGAGAGGCTAGTTTCTTGTGAAGGCCAGGACCTACCTGTTGGTGAGATCTTGCTCACGCTGTCCCCTCGGCAGCAGCCCCGGCAGAGATGCTCAGAGGCCTGGACTGTTGGCCGCTTGGGTTTTCAGTCTCAGCCTCAGGGTTTTGGCTGGGCTGAGCTCAGCTTTTCTCAGTCTGCACACAGGACGCCAGAAAGGGCTGTCTGAGGGTGAGAATATGGCCCCCTTGAGTCCTGACTCAGTCTCTCCGGTAAAGGGAAAATGAATTAGTGTTTTGGCAGATACAGCTGTGCCTAGGGATAAACAAGGCTCATCCTCATGGAATGCAAGCAGAGTTAGCATTTTTTAAGATTCTCCTTTTGGGGTAAAAGTACAGGCCACCTCCACCTCCACTATTCCAGTCAGGTCCCACCTTGGCGAAGCTGCTAGGTCAGCAAGCTGCTGCCTCCTGATTCACACCCCAACTCCTTCTGAAGAGGCTGACAACGCCCCAACATCCCTGCCAGCTGGCTTCAGCCAATCGAACTGCAGCTTGCAAATGCAGCATCCTGCAGCTACTGGGGTCAGGCTGTTCCAAAGTGAGGGGAAATTCAACTCAGATGGGATGGAGGACAGGGGAAAAATCGGAAATATTTTCTTTATATTGGAGCCATTTCTGCTGCTCATTGGCAGAGAGGAAAGGAGTAGAATGTTAATGGCAGTTCTTTTTCCAAAGTGTATTGTGTGGGAAAGCATGTATTTCATTTTTTCTAAGAGCACAGGGCGAGGTCCCGGCATCCTGTGTTTGTGTGTGTGTGTGTGTGTGTGTGTGTGTGTGTGTGTGTGTGTGTGTGTGTGTGTGAGAGAGAGAGAGAGAGAGAGAGAGAGAGAGAGAGACAGAGAGGGAGAGACAGACAGAGAGAGACAGACAGAGAATACCCACAGGGGTACACCCCCAAACTTCAGGCATATTTCTGCAATTTTCCAGGAGCTATTGGAGGAATGGGCAGACCTGGAGAAAGTGACTCTGAGCACGAACTCTTTCTCAGCTAAAATCCTGGGAGTTAGTGTCTGTCTGTCTGTCTCTCTCTCTCTCTCTCTCCCCTCCCTCTTCCCTTCCCCCTCCCCATCTCCCTTGCCCCCACCCTCTTCCCTCTCAGGATGTGACGTAGTTCCTCTATCATCAGGAACTGTACAGTGTAGAGGACAAAGACATGATCTGGAGAGTGTCTGAGTTCAAATTCTGGCTCTCAACGGGGATACTAGTATCTATTATAGAGGATTATAAGAATTATATTAATATTTGCAAAGCACAAGAATAGAGTCTGATACCCAGTAAGGGTTGTAAAAATGTGACCTAATACATGAGCAATCTTCTGTTCTGTGAACTACTACTGAGAAAAACTTTAACTCTAGACCCTAGATATGATAAAATTGACCATGTCCTTTTTACCCAGCATCTACTCATTGGTGTCAAATAATCACTTCCCTCCCCCACCGTCTGTTTTACCCCTTTGACCTTTCTCCCTCCCCTCTTCCTCCTAACCTCAGGTACCTCAGTTGGGTCAGAAGTCAGTGTCTGCTCATTTATAATTATTTTGTTCTATCTGCTCAGCTGCTTTATTTCCTTGTATTTATCCTCTTTATGAAATGGTCTAATATTTATCTTTCTGGTGTATTTGAATTTCATAATCCCCTTGGGTTCCTTCCACTTTGCTGTAAATAGCAGCATTTCATCTTTCCTTCTAGCTGAATAGTATCCCATGTGTATTTATACATCTCCTCTATCCAGCCCTCTACCAGGGGCCACTTAAGCTGCTCTCATACCTTAGCTATTATAAATAATGCCACGATAAACATTGTAGAACATATCATTTTTTGAGTTGTTTTTGTGTTCTTTGGATAGATATGCAAAAGTTGATCATTGCTTGATCATATGGTATTTCCATTTGTAGTTTATTAAAGGGAAGTCCAGACTGCTTTCCAATATGACTGCGCCAATTTATATTCCTGCCAACATTGTGTTAACCTCAGAATTGTATTCTCTGCATCCTCTCCAACACTTGTGGGAAGTCTTTTTGATATATGCCATTCTTACAGGTATGAGATGATATTTCATTGTGATTTTGATTTGCATTTCCCTTATTAGAAGTCATGATGAAAACATTCTCACATGTCAACTTTGGAAAACTGTCTGTTCAGACCTGCCTCCCATTTATTAAATTAGGTTGCAATTTTGATTTTACTGGATGAGTTCTTTATATACCGTGGCTGTTAACCCCTCATTGGTTGTGTGATATGTGAATATCTTCTCCCACTCAGTAGGATGTATTTTTAATCTGGTAATATTTTCTTTCACTGCCTTTTAATTTGAGGTAGCCCCAGTTGTTTCTTTTTTTTTTTTGAATTAATGTCAGGAAATCTTTAATGAAGGTTAATGAAGGTTATTAATCTACAGCTTTAATTGGGTCTGTTAATGAAAGCTTCAACTCATATTTGTTAATTGGATTTCTGACTACAGACAGTTAAAGCACAGCACAGCAGGCTTAAAAGTTTAAATTCCAGCAAAGACTTTATGAGAACCACATGGAGGGTTCCTGCTCAAAAACTTTCTTTTCCCCCTTTCTACCTTCAATCTTTTAGAGTATCCTTTTAGAGCAGGATTAGGGACTGGGGATAGCCTAGAACCTAGCAAAGCATTTCTCATTGGCTCAAATTCCAATTTATTTCCATTTTACAGTCATAGAAAGTTTAGATTAAGGAGTATAAGTAACCATTCTTCAATATCACCTGATGTCTAGGGCTCAGAGTTCTGTAACAATAATCAGTGTTGAGGGAATTAAATGTTTGTAAAATGTTACCTAGATCTGTTCTGTATAACATAATTGCCACTAACCATGTGTGGCTTTTCAGATACATTTAAGTTAAGCTAGTTATGTGCAATTGCAAACTCAGTTCCTCAGTCACATAAGTTCTTCAGTCCCGATACATTTCAAGTGCTCAGTAGCCAGTTGTGACCATTGGCTACCATGTTGGGCATTGAAGACATAGAACATTTCCATCACTGCAGAAATTCCTATTGGACTGCATTCTATAATTTGGTTCCAGTAAAGGTACAGTATACATATTACACCTGTGTTCCTATAGCTATAGACATATAAATTGCACAGGTTTTCTGGATTTTTAAGAATTAATTCTTTTGGGGCCGCCCTGGTGATGCAATGGGTTAAGCGCAGCACTGTGGAGCTGTCGGTGGCTGCTGTGCGAGTTCGAAGCCTGGCCTGGAAGATTCCCACTTGGTGCAGAAGACCTCTCCTGCCTCATCTCACTGCTCCCCTCAGCAGTGTGTTTTGGTCGATCTGCCTGTTCTACTCCCCACTCTGTCTCTGGTGAAGCCTCTCACCACCCCACACCTCTGGCCTGCACTTCAGCTTGTATGCAAACATAAAATACATCTAAAAAAAAAAAAAGAATCAATTCTTCTTTTTATAGAATGTAACTTAATTGGATGGGGTGTGTTAAATTATTAAGTGTTTAAAGTTACTACCTTTGGAGAAATCTCACTTTGCTACATTTTAAAAAACACTGCTTCATAAAAAACAGTTTATTTAAAAAGTTTCTATTTCATCTGGGGAAAGTGACAGTTTTACAGTTTTTCATGATGGGAGAATCTGATTTCATAAGCTAATTCCTCAGGAGTGCAAGAGAGTGAGTTCTAGAGAAGTAACATCACATCATCTTATCTGCTTAAATGCATACCCAAGTCATCTGCACTTAAGTCTGTCTACCTTCCAGAAGTGAAGGTTGCTAAGCATTATGGGAGTGGGCATACCCATTTACTAGGAAGCTCCTGAGATTTCTGCATCATAAACCGGCTCCTTAGCAGGTGGCAGACAGGTCCCCGCCTACTGAGAAGCATGGCCTTACCCAGGATGAAGGTGCTGCAAGCCTCAGAAGACTTGGTAGAATACCAGGGAGAGGCGCAGGATTTTGTTTGTGCCACTGGAGGTTGAGGTATTTCAGAAAGCCCCTTACAGTTTTGTGTTCCTGGGGTTGGGGGCCAGTGAGAGGAAGATGAGGGCAAGTTGCCCCTCAGTGATTCTTCTGATGCATTTCCGGTTGTTTCTTTATATACCACATTGAAATTTAGGGCCAGGATTAGGGTAACGTGACTGAAGGACTTGCCTGGGCTAGAGCATTTAAGAGGATGCCCAAAAAACCAATAATTAAGTCTCATCTAATGGCATTAAATAATATTTCAATGGCAAATTAAAAAAGCAAAATGAATACCAAAAAAATCCATGAACAAAGTATCAGCATTTTAAATAAAGACAGACTCTGACCCTACTCTTGTGTGGTTCACCTCCCTTGTATCACCTTCATCCTGGCCCTCACACTGGATAAAAGCTGTCATCACTATCTTCAATGCAGCAGTAAGAATTTCCTTTTTAAAAAATTATAAAATGAAACTTCCTTTAACTGGAGAATAAAATATACATCACTGGTATATAGTTTGCTAAATTGTCGCAAATTCACACATAAGGGCAACCAGAGCCTCAAGGTAAGACTCACCCCAGCCTTTAAAAAAATTTTTTAGGTGAAATTCACACTGTAGAAAATTATCCATTTAAAAGTGTACAATTCAGTGTGTTTCATATACTCACAATGCTGTGTAACTACCACCTCTATTAAATTTCAAAATGTTTTCATCTCCCCCCAGGTAAACTGTACTCATTAAACAGTCTTTCCTATTCCCCTTCCCCCAACCCCTGACAACCACCAATTTGATTTCTAGTTTTAAGGATTTATCTATTCTGTATATTTCATATAAATGGATCTATGTACTATGTGATCTTTTGTTTCTGACTTACAATGTTTTCAAGGTTTATCTATGTCACAGCTTGTATCAATAATTCATTCCTTTTTATGGGTGAATACTATTCCATCACTTGTATATGGGGATACATTCTGAGAAATGTGTCATTAAGTGATTTAGTCATTATCTGACCACCGTAGTGTGTAATTATGCAAACCTAGAAGGTACAGACTACTACATGCCAAGCTGGCTTATACAGCCTATTGGGATGACTGTAATGTATGTGGTATGACTGACCAATAGGTTTTTAAATGATGCATGACTATATACCACATTTCATTTTCCATTGAGGAAAATTTTTTTTTAAAAGATTTATTTATTTTTGCATACAAGCTGGGGTGCAGGCCAGAGGTGTGGGGTGGTAAGAGGGTTCACCAGAGACAGAGTGGGGAGCAGAACAGGCAGATCGACCAAACATACTGCTGAGGGGAGCAGTGGGGCGAGGCAGGAGAGGCCTGCTGCGCCATGTGGGAATCTCTGCTGCCTGGCATTGAACTGCAGCCCCCGACAGCGCCACAGCACTGCGCTTACTTCATTGCACCACCAGGGAGACCCTCCACTGAGAGAAATTTGAGTTGTTTCCACCTTTTGGTTATTATTAATAGTGTTGTTATGAGCATTTGTGTGTAAGTGTTTGTTTGAAGACTTGTTTTCACTTCTTTGGGGTATGTACTTAGTAGAATTGCTGGGCAATATGATAATTTTATGTTGAACTTTTTGGAACTGTTAAACTTTTTCACAGACACTGCACCATTTTACATTTCTATCCACAGTGTTCAAGGGTTCCAGTTTCTCCCTGTCCTCACTGACACTTCTTTTCTGTTTTTTTTTTTTAATTATAACAATCTCCCTAATGGGGGTCAAGCAATATTTTATTCTGGTTTTAATTTGCATTTCACCAGTGAATAGTGCTATTGAGCATCTTTTTAAAAATGTGTTTATTGGCCATTTGTACATCTTTGTTGGAGAAAGGTCTAAGTTCTTTGCTCATTTTAAAATTGGATTGTTTGACTTTTGTTGTGGAATTGTAAGAGTTCCTTATATATTCTGGATACTAGACAGTTTTAAGAAATATGACTTGCAAATATTTTCTCTCATTTTAGAGATTATTTTTCACCGTTGTGATAATGCCATTTAATGCACAGAGTTTTAAATTTTGATGAATTCACACTTACCTATTTTTTTTTTCTCTGGTTGCATGTACTTTTGGTATCTAGCTAAGAACCTATTGCTAAGTCCAGGGCTTACCTTGTTTTCTAAAAGTTTTATAGTTTAAGCCATTATGTGTAGGTTGTCAATCCATTTTGAATTCATTTTTAATGTAGTATGACATAGGAGTCCAGCTTTATTCTTTTGCATGTGGATATCTAGCTGTCCCAGAACCACATGTTGATGAGAATTATTATTCTCCATTGAATAGTCTTGACATCCTTGTTGGAAATCAATGGGATGTGGATGTATTAGTTTATTTTTGGACTCTAGTTTCTATTTTTTTTTTTAATACTTAAAGAACAGGTTTATTAGGGAAAGGGACAAGGAAGTAAAGGACGCTTGCATAGACACAAGCGGGCAGGATGAGCTGCCCCTCTGAGGGGGCAGGTTTGCTAAGAGAGGCCTGCATGGTGCAGGTCATGGGCAGGCAGGCAGGCTGCTGCCCTGTAGAGTTGGTGAAGGGAAGCACCTGCATACGCACAGGTGGGCAGAGAAATGGCTGCTCTTGTTTCTATTCTGTTGGTCTATATTGATTTTTTATGTTTGTAGCTTTGTATAAGTATTGAAATTGGGAAATATTGTAACAGGGTGGTCCCCAGGAGAAAGGGTGTGTCCCAGGTTCCCTGTCCCACCCAAGGTAGGGTGGAACTGAGCAGGATATAAGAAGCTTGAGAACAGAGAGGAAACACACAGAGAACACACAAAGGACGCACACAGAGGAGACACAGAACACAAATAGAAGACAGGAGGAGACGGAAGAAGGGTGGAGAGCCAGAAGAGGCCCAAGGAGCTGAGAGACTTGTAAAGAAGCTGCACTGGCCTGGACTGATTGAAATAGATGTGGGTGAGAGACGCGTGGGGAAGTTAACGATGGCTTTGTTAATTTTGGTTTTTGATTTTGTTCTGTTCCTCTCAGAATTGTCTGACTGTTTCTGACCCTTATGTGTGGGTCCCTGCCATAAGCTGTTCTAGACTTGTGGCAGGCTTTCGAGACTTGCTTTGGGCCAATCCCGTTTGGGTGGACTTGTACCCACGAGGAGTTGTTTAACATTGGGTGCTTGACTTAGAAAATATATTCTTTTCCCTCTCTGTCCTTTCTAGTTGTATTAAAGTTTCTTTCCACAAAAGGTCCTGTATGCTTTGTATTGATGCGGCGGATGGCAGAACCCATTTAGACCAGGGCAGGTCTGGGGGTTTCGGGGGTGCCACTCTCCTGCCCTGTAACAATATGACCCTCCTAGGTTGACTTTTTATTACCACGGATTGATTATTTTTGCCAAGTTTTATGTAAAACTAGGCAATTTGTGTAAATGGAATCATAATATGTATTTCTTTTGTGTCTGCTTTCTTCTACTTAACATTATGTTTGAGAGTCACTTTTTTTAGGTTAAGTTAACAAACTGTAAATGACATGTAAGTGATTTTAAAGGTCAAAAGGATGAAAAGATTCAAGTGAAAAGCAGCACTCTCTCCCAGTCTAATTCTCCACCTCCCTTCCCCAGAGATAACTGACGTTACCAGTTTCTTGAGCATTTATGGAGAGACATTTTAGGCACAAACAAGTCTTTGTATACTTCAACCCCCTTTTTGCTCCCCTCCCCTGAGACAGTAGCACATGCTACATATACAAGAGTACACTTCACTCGTCTTACTTTCTCATTATTTCTTAGTAGTATGACACTAGCTTGCTTCTTTGCCTGAATCTGCTCTTCAGAGTGGTCTTGCCCATGGCCTTGGCTTGATTCTCTGGGCTCCACAGGTCTTCTCTTCTCCGTTCTGGTCACTGGAGTGGGTGTCTCGCTTGTCCATTCTGAAATCAGCCTTGGATTCTAGGTTCTTCAGTGTTGCTTTTTATGGTGGTTTTTTTATTTGGAAGCATAACCTGGGTAAGGTTTTTGGTGAATGTGTGGATGAGATTTTCAGTGGATCCTCTGAATTTGGTGTGACTATGTTTACCTTGTGTAGCTCCAGTCTTGTTTGGAGAGGCTTCCCGGGGCATGTTGGAAGAGAGTCCTGGCAACCATCCTGGGCTGCAGCTAGCTAGAGTGATCTTTTAAAAACGCAAATCTCACTAGGCCTGTGCCATATCAAAGATCCTTAGACAGCTGCCCAATACTTACAGCACCTCCAACTTTATACCAGCCACTCCTGGAATTTGTAAATTCATACATGCCCCAAACACTCATTTTGCCTTTTTTTTTTTTTTTTAGCATGAAAAACATGGGATGTGAGTAATTTATGTAGAGGTCATTATATCACAAAAATGTGATAGTTACATTAAGGAATACTCAGAATATTTTGCATTAAAAAGGGACGGTGGAACATTATTGAGTGATAAAAAGAAATGTGCTCTCAAGTCATGAACATTCGTGGAGGAGATTACCTGCTTATTCCTAAGTGAAAGTAGCCAAGCTGAAGAGGCAACAGGGCTTGTCTTTCTCCTTCTCCTCTGCCTGTGAAGTTCTGCACAGGCCACGCCTCAGGCTTGGCATAAATGTCCTGTTGCTGTGAAGCCTTCCTGGGCACATCCAGTGTGGTCGTGACGCTTCATCTCTATGCTTTTAGAGCAGCATTCATGGCAGGCACAGTTGTGCTTCGGGATCTACTTGTGTTAAAGGAATGGCTTGTTTCCTCCTGACTGCTTGTAGTGAAAGGCGAGATGAGAGAAATGAATTGCACATGAAATTGTTAAGTAAAAAAGAACCAAAACTTAAAAGATTTCGAAGGTTCTCAGCCTGTTCTTATTACAGGGAGGGAGGGAGAGGGGAGAGGAGAGGAGAGAGAGAGAGAGAGAGAGAGAGAGAGAGAGAGAGAGAGAGAGAGAGAGAGAGAGAGAGAGAGACACGGGAAGAAGACACTTAGGGTGTGGTAGACTTCTGATAAGGAGCTCAGTGTGGGTGGGAACCATGGACTTAATCAGCCATCTGAACAGAAGCCAGGAATAGAGATAAGATTACACCAGCAGAAACACTGTCAGCTTGGAAACCGGAATGGCAAACAGAAACTCTATCAATAGGAAGGGAAGAAGGAACCTGTGCTCTCCTTCAAGAAAAGGGAAGAAGGACCTGGAGGTGATTCAGAGTTCACGAGGGCCACTGCCTAACAGAAGCCCTGGAGGTACAAGAGGACCTCAGCCTAGGCAGCACCCCACTAAGCTGTAAGGGTGATGTTGCTGCCCCAGAGGCTGTGGAAGGCAGAACATCGGCCAAAGAGGATTGTTCTCAAGCCCTAAGATCTCATGGAATTTGCCCTACTGGGTTTTGGATTCTGTTGAGAAGCTGTCACCCCTCCTTTCCCATTCCCTGTTGGAATGGGAGTGTCCATCCACCACGGCGTTTAGGGAACACGTCATCTGCTCGGGTTCTCGGAGACACAGCTGGAGAGCAGCTTGTCTCAGGGTGAGCAGACCTTGAGTTGATCTGCATCTGGCTTAGAGGAGACTTGGGTGAGACTCTGGACTTTCGAGTTGATACTGAAATTAGTTAAGACTTTGTGGGAGGGAAGTGCTGTGGGGTTGGAATGAATGCATTTCCCCTCAAATTCATATGTTGAAACCTAATCCTCTGTCTGATGTCATTAGGAAGTGGGGCCTTTGCGGTTAGTGGTTAGGTCATGAAGATATGTTATAGGCCTAGACCCAAAAGAGTGAGTCCTTTGCTCTCTAGGGAAAGAACTCACCAGCGAGGACTAGGTGTTATTGAACCAGGCAAGGCTTTATGAGAGACGCAGGCACAAGTGAACCAGTGCCAGTTAGGAGAATTCAGCCTGACTCCTTCAAGGGAGTTAGGAGGTATTTAAAGCCAGTGTTGCAGCTTGTCTGGTAGGGCTGCTCCCAGACACGTGCAGATGGGTTACCTCCCAACTGGCGGGGGCCTCCTGGCCTTTTCCCTCCAGGAAGCTGTCAGATAATCACTAGTCATGATCTAAGGCTTTTTGTCTCACGTGGTGCCTCATGGTCAGTGTGGCGGCCCAGTCGTTTGGACGGAGCACGTCAGTTCGTGATTCAGTACACCTGTTCAGCAGGATTGGGGCAACTCATCCTACCAGCTCTGAATTTCCCCCAGCTAGGTTGTCTCAGAGGGAGCCCTCTTACTGCCCTTCTGCTGGGAGACCAGGGACTGACTCGGAATCTGAGGACACAGTGAGTTGCAGAAACATCGCTGAGCTACTGCCCTTCTTTAAGAGACAGAGGTCTGGGCAGTCTTGGTTTGCTTCCTGCCCCGGGACATACCAGAGATCAGGAAAACCCCAGAGGCGTGGCTCTTGCAGGAATTTCTTCTGTTTAATCCAGTAGCTTCCTTCCCCAGTTACTGGCATGCCCTTAAGAAGCTGGGTCAGGGGTAGAGGTGGGAGGACTCCTGGCGCTTACGCCACTACAATTTGTGTGTCTCCCTGGGACCAGAGAACAAAAGCGCTCTTTCCTCCAGGGCTCTCTATTGTCCTCTTTTCTCCTCTAGCAACTCCGGGCCTTGTGACCTGGGTAAGGCCATCTCTCTGGCCTCCTGTCACGCTCTGTGAAATGGGCCGCTGTCTGGCCACAGGCCTCGATGCGAGCCTGCTGCGGAGCTGGGCCTGTATCTGGAGCCACTCTCCAGGCCAATAAACCACCTGCCGGGCATATTTGCAGACACAGCTGCAGTTGAATAAATCATGGCCAGGAAGAGGACAGCACTGCGATGAAGGCCCGGAGCCAGCTCCCAAGAGGACAGGGGTGGCCCTGCCAGCTCCTGCGGACCCTCTCTGCCCACGCTGCCCACCACTGCTGGCTCTACACGCCACTGTGCTCCTCTCCCTTGAGCCAGCCCCTCCTTCCCAGGCCTTTGCTCCTGACCCCGCTCTGAGCAAGCCCGTGTTTCTTCTTGCTTTCGTGTCTTGAGCCAATGCCCAATTCATCCTCCTGAAAAATAACACCATTGGGTCCCTTCCTGGGGTGCAGTGGGGGTGCAGGATAGAGGGGTGAATAGGTGTGGTTCTTCATTTCTCTTTGTTCGTCCTCCTTGGGGGATTTAGGCACGAGCACAAGCCTAGAGGAGAAGCATGTATGTGTGGGAGAGGGGCCAGCTGGGCTCCGGGGGGAGGGGCGCATGCAGTTGGGAAGACTGAGGGGCTCAAGGTGGAGGAGGTGCCAGCACCCACGTTTCCCTGTGCTGCTGCGTTTGTCCCCGCTCTTGCGCATCAGGGGCTCTGTTGGGCACCATGGGATACCAATACACTTGCTTTATTAACACAGATGTGCAAGAAATAATGAATTTTTAAAAATTCTCTAAAACAACTTAATATAAATGCCAAACTCCATTTCTGCTGGGCTGGTGGGACGTGTGTCTCTGTCCTCTCCCACCCAAGACAGTGCAGCTGGAGGGGAGTGAGGCCCCGAGGCCATGGCTGCTCCTGCCCCCTCTGCTCCCAGGCCCCTTGGGTGTCAGGCTGAGGTTGGGGGTCCCAGGCAAGTGGGGCTGTCCTCGTGTAGCTATGATTTCATTTATGTGACATTTTGGGAAAGGCAGCACTATAGAGACAGAGAATAGACACCGATTATGTGGGTTTCAGGGAGGAGACTGATTCCAGAGGGGCCTGAGAGGAAGTTTTTGGGCTGATGGAAATGCTCTTTGTTGCATGTGTCTTCAGAACTTATAGAATGTTATATCCAAAAAGGGGTGATTGTCAGGGCCTCCCTGGTGGCGCAACAGGCTGAGTCTCAGCACTATGAAGCTCTCCGCAGCCACTGCAGCACGGTTTGATCCCCGGCCAGGGAGCTTCCCACATGGCGCAGCAGACCTCTCCTGTCTCCCTGCTGCTCCCCTCAGCAGTGTACTTCAGTGGATCCGCCTATTCTGCTCCCCCCCTGTCTCTGGTGAATCCTCTCAGCACCCTGCACCTCTGGCCTACACCACAGTTCTTAGATGCATAAGTAAATAAAGCTTAAAAAAATTAAAAACAACAACAATAAAAAAGGGGGTGAATGTAAATTATACTCAATAACCCTGATTTTAAAAAAGTAGACTATTTCTTCATCAAAAGACGAGGAAGAACATCCATGTTTGTTGCACCAGTTTTTCACAACAGCCCAAAGTTGGGACTAACCCAAGTGTCTGCCCAGGGGAACAGATCCGGAAGTGCAGGTGCAGGTGAGGGGTTCAGAACTTGATGAAAAGTGAGAGGGTTCTGGTGGCCTAAGGTGGTGTGGGTGCCAGCTGGGGGGCAGGGGTGCTTAGTGGAGCTGAGACTTCCCTGAGACTGGCCTTCTGCTTCCTTCCTTCCACGGTTACAGTGACCTGGGAAAACCAGGGATTGATAAACCCCGAGACTTTACCTTCTAGAAGGGGCCTGGGGACTCACATCAGGTCCCTTGCCCTTCCCCTCTGCCACCAGAGGTGACGGCAGCCACTGTAGACACATCATTTCTCAATCTGCACAAGTCCCGACAACTTACTGTCCAGTCAGGACACGTGGGGGCGTGAGAAGGGATGCTCATAATTCTACCAGGAAAACAAGCATGAACGGGATTGTGTTAGGAAAACTGGATGTCCTGTCCCCTGCTCGAACTCCCAGTAGTAGAGCCCTTGATAAAAGCTAAACTGGAATGATGGTTATCAGGGGCAGGCAGGAGCAGAAGGTGGGGGTGGGGAGCTGCTAATCAAGCTTGTAGTTTCAGTTATCACGAGGAATGCGTCCTAGAGGGCGCTATGCAAAACCATATGCACCCAGGATCAGCAATACTGTTTTCTACCTTTATGCAAGTGTAAGAGGGTAGATCACATGTTGCACATTCTTACCAGAATAAAATACAAATTTGAGAATTATGCAAAGAAATAAAAGATGGGAAAGAAACACAAAAAAGTGTTAACAGTGACTACTCTGATTTGGGCCTATCCATGATTTAAAATATTTATACTTTTCGGTGTTTTCTAATTTTAAACAAATGAGTACCTCTATATTGGAAATTAAAACAAAAGTCTACACTCATCACCCCTCAACTAGTCTGAACTCCTTTAAATGGCTTTTCCTGCTGTTCGTACCCACTTTGCCAGGAGACCTGTGTGTGCTACTCACTGGGCCTGGCTTCCGTCTCGGTCATCTTTGCACCCTCAGCTCCTGTGCAGAGCAGAGGCCTCTGCACGTTTGCTGAGAAGACACTTGCTGGCTTGCACTTGCTTACATCACTTGCAACTGAGAGTTAGTCTGCCCTCTGCTGCTTAGGGGGCGCTGTTTGAGGGAAGCGCCCCAGTGTGCAGGGGCTCTCTTTACCTTGCAAAGGACAGAAAAACTTAACTGTCTGAACTTAGCTTCAGCTACTGTAGGGAAAATGAAAGAGTAGTCAGGTTTTTCCACCCTCCCCTAATGAAGGACCTCTGCAGGCCTACACGTGTGCCTGATGGCGGGCACCTGAAGCAGGGTGTGGGCATGCGTGAGTGGGCACAGCTGAACCCAAAGGCTGGGCTTATAAGCAGAAGCCGCCGGAGAGAACAGAGTGTGGAGCAGAGGACCGTTCCTGGTGCAGCAGAGAGGCCACGAGACGAGACGCCGCCGCCAGAGCGCCCAGAAAGAGTGAAGATTAGCTGGGGGCTGGGAGGCCTGCCTACAAAAAAGCAGTAAAAGCCTAAGAAGCTATAGAGGGTTCCAGGACACCTCTTTTGACCTGCCTGCGCAGCTCCATGGAGAACCTGTGCTCCTGTGTCTTCCTGCTTTACAGCTACAAAGACAGTTTGTTGACCCACATCACTTATCAATCCAGGGATGATGTCATCTTCAGGTGAGGCTAGGCTCTGGGCGCGAATGGCTTACTAGGGACCCAGGTTCTCTTCCCCTCCTTCAGCTTCCCTTCTTAGGTATCAGCTCCATTTTCAGATAAGGCTTCTCACTGTGACCCAAATGGCAGTGGGCAGCTTCTGGGATGCTTTCCTGGAGGATTACGTGACGGCGTGCTCCTGTCTCGTTGTCTTTGAATGACGTGTCTATCTGTGCAACCATTAGTTTACAAATTGTTGAATGTCAGTTTGTGTTTCACTCTGTCCTAGGGACCAGGGGTCCTTTACTCAGAGCCTCCAAACTGCTGTTTAGAATGTAAATTCTGCCAACTGGTTAAACCCTGGGGAGAAAAAGAATCCGCTCAATGACATATCATCAGAGCTCTTTTGTTAATGCCCAGGATGTCTCTCTCAGGAGCTTAATGCCCACAGGAGCATCAGCACCTCCTCTAAAACTCACTGATACAAGGGCCCTTCCAGCTTGCAGTTCCCCCGTGTATATTGCAAAGGCAATTTTTCTGCACTCTTAGACGTCCCCTTCAGCCCCCGCCAGAAGGTTAGAAGATGGGCTTGGGGCCCCTAGAGATAGACTTGACCAGCAAATAGGGTTTTTGGAAGATGAGCTTTGCGCTCACAGCAGCTGCAAGCCCCTGGTTATTCGCCAGCTCCTCCTTCCATTTATTCCATTAAGCAATTAAATGAATAAGGAGGATCTGGAAATGCATCAAATCTCTGCAGCAACCTCCTCCTGGCAGGGGAAAGCACCGTATCTCTGCTCCCAGAGTTCCTCTGGCTACCTGTCCCTCTTCAGGGAGAGGGAGCAGGCTGGAGTTGGCGAGGTAGACCCCAAGGGGTTGCCTTGGCTGTTAAAATCTTGAGCCCAGCAGGTGAGACTCAGATGTCACCTTTTCTTCCTCTGTATGCGGAAGCTGCTGTTAGTTTCCTGCAGTGGGAATGGGGGAGGTCCATGCTGCTGTCTCAGCCGTGACTGATTGTGAGGTCATTGCTTACCCGGGGTTTCGTCAAAGCTCCCTACACCAGCGCCCATGTGAATGCCGGTATCTGGGCCACTCGCAGCCCTATGTGATCAGAGCTTCCCCAGAGGGGTGTTGAGTGGGTTCCGGGCATTCTGAGATCTGGAGTGCCTGGGCCGCAGCCATGGAGCCCAGAGTAGCTCAGTTCCCGGCTTTACCCTCCAGTTCTGAGCGGCTTTGTCTCTACCCCAGAGCACCACAAAGCGTTGTTTTCTATACATGTCCTGGTTGTAAATAAACGGGGAGTAGCTGAGTATCTGATTCCATGGGGCTGGCCTGGTGAGGACCAGGGCCCGGCACTGGGTTACATCAGAGATGCTTAAGGTTCACTGTAGGTGTGAATCTCGGAGAGGGCGGGGAGCGTCTTTAAAATGCAGAGCCCCGGATCCCACCCCGGGAAGGCTGATTCTAAGAGCTGAGGTGAAGCTCTTTTCTGCCACTGCTGACTGGGAGACCCCAATTTGAGTAGATCCGACTTAGGTGCTGCTTCTGTGTTCTTTCTGCTTTTGCCGAGACCTTTTTTCGATGTACCCAGGACCAATGTTGGCCACCATGTTAAAAGTGACACTTGAAAGATTGAACAGTGATTACAAGGCAGCGTGGTGAGTGCAGGCACCCAAGTCCAGCACCCAGTTAAGGCAGAGGGCGGGCAGGGACAGCTGGGGCAGACTTTGGATGCATGCTGAGGAGTTTGAATTTTGCCTGGAGCACAAGGTGGAAATACTGGACTGGTATGGTCTGCTTTCTTGGGGGAACTGTGGGAAATGAATGGGAATGCAGCAGGCCCCCCAAGGTCTGAATGCAGCTCTATCCCTGGTGGCTTTAAGACGTGGTTGCTTACCCTCTCTGAGCCTCTTTTCCACACTGGGAAAGGGAGCACAGCACTAAGGCACAGCATCAGTGGGAGATTACATGGCTGGGATAGGAGAGACTGCTTGGCATTTGCCTGTGCCCAAGTTCTCAAAAAAACAAAACCAAAAACCAAATCCCTGCGTTCCCGGCTATGTGACTGAGGCATCAGGTGGTGGGGGATGAGGTGGGAGGATGTCTTATCATGTCCGAAAAAAGGTGTGGGGAGGTGGCTGGTGGCCAGGGGCTGTTGTGGGGTGCGGATCTGGTGCATCAGGCAATAAAGGGAGGTCAGGCGTGGAGGGAGGGAGAAGGAGTGGTGGGGAAGAGGGTAGATTCATGGTGTTTTCCATGGGTGAGAGGTGGTGTGGGAAGAGAAGGGCATCTAGATAAAATTCTGGAAGGCGAGATAGTTCAGGGGTTGGCCAAGGAGAAGAATCCGAAAAGTCAAAAAGGGCTGTTAGAGAAGCAGGAGGAAACCTAAGAGAAGCTCCGTGAAAGTGATGGAGGGTGCGGCAATGGCTGGCGCTGCTGCACACACAGGCACTGTGAGGCCTTTGGCATGGGAGAGTCATGGTGCTCTCCACGAGAGCAGGAGGGTCAGCAGGGCTGGAGTAAGCTGAGGCGTCCACACAGAGTTGAGAAGGTTCAGGGTCATAGTGAGGGCGCTCTTTTCTTGAATGGAGTGATGTCAGGTTCTGTGCAGTGAAGGAGCCTTATTCCAGGAGGGGCTTTGAAGTGCAGAGGGGAGGGAAGGAGAGGACATGCAGAAGGCTGTGCTGGTGGTAGGGGAACCAGCTTTTGAATCCTGACAGCTTTTGAAGGACCAGAGGCTTGTGCTGAACCTGGGAGGAGGGGAAGGGAGCAAACAAGAGTGGGATAAAGGACATTGTGAATTAGAGTAAGAGGGAAAAGCAGGGATGTAGGTGGGGAGGAAGGCAGGGGTGTTGGTGTTAGGAGGAAAACTTTTGGAGAGGAGGGTTGAGGAGATGCTGAGCTGCAGAGAAATGGCCTGACAGCAGGAAATGCTTGCCTTTGAGTAATGGGGGTGAGCCGGGCAGGGCCAAATCCTGTCACTCCCGAGGGGCCTGTCCCTGAAGGGCTGGGGTGTAGCCTCAGGCTGACATCCCTCCCTGAGCTGGGGGTGGGGGTGTTGCTGCCAATGGAGCTGGTGAGGAGTCCTTGTCATGAAGCTGGCAGGGGGCACTGCATTGCTCAAATGGACACTTGTTGGCAGAACAGTAAGGAACAAACTCTGAGCCGGTGAATGACATCCTGGGTGAACCCCACTCCCTGGCATTTTTGTGGACTCCACCCCCTCTCTATGATGAAGAGATCTTGGGTCCTAGGACTCTTAATCCCAACCTGCCATGAATCTGACTTTCTGAACTGGGGTCTGCTGGGAATGAGGGGTGGAGTTGTGTGACTGCAGTAATGTGGCCCCAGGCTTTCTTGCCTTTCTGGCTTTCCTCTTGCAGCCCGGTGTCTCAGCTCAGATGGTGTTACTGGTGGTGGCACAGGGCAGGGTGAGGGGTCCCCTACTCGAAGTGGGTTCTGCCATCTGCTGCGTCAAGACAAAACATACTCTAGTGCATAAGACCTTTAATGGAAAGGAACTTTAGTACCATTAGTGTGCAATAAAGAGAAGAGAAGGGAAAGAAGAGTTTCCAAATCAAGCGCCCAAAGTTACCCATCCTCTCGTGGGTAAGTGCCCAGCCAAACAGGGTTGGCCCAAAGCAGGACTGATGAGGCAAATAAGGTTTCCACAAACCTAAGGGCCCCTTCTGGTGGGAACCCATAGAAAAGGGGCAGAAGGGGCCAGGCAAGTCTGGAAATTGAGACAAAGCTGCCATTTTAACCTCCCCACGGGTCTCTCACCCACGTCTGCTTCAAGTGTCTCCCTCCGTGTCCCCCAAGTCTCTGGTCAAGCCCAAGGCCAAGAAGCAAGTGCAGCTTCTTCACATGTCTCTCTGCTCCACGTGCCTCCTTCTCTCCTTCTCTCCTCTCCTTTCTCCTTGCTGCTCAGCTCCACCCTTCCTTAGGGTGGAGCAGGGAACCTAAAACCTCAATTATTTTCAAATAATAGTTTCCCAATAAGCCCCTCCCCCCAATTAGCCATTCCCCTGTGAGTAAATGCCCAAAGCAGGGCTCTTGAGGCCCAAAAGCTTGCCACAAGTCTCAGGCGCCTTCTGGCGAGGAACCACAAGAAAGGGCAGATCCCAGAGAGTTGGGACAGAAGCAGAGAGTCAAAATTCAAAATATAACGCAGAATTTGCAATGAGGTCAAGAAAATCGCTGCCTCTGTCTTTGCCAAGGACCAAGAATAGCTTCCCCACGTGTCTCCCACCCAGGTATCTCTTCCAGGTGTGTCTGTATGTCTGCCCTCCATCTGTCTCCTTCCCTAGGTCTCCAGGGCCCCTGTCCCAGCAGTGTCAGGGGGAACGCTGAAGCAGGAGAAAGAAGAGAGGTGGACCCCCTGTCTTGCGTGTTTCATAGGCTCACCTGGTCTCTCAGGTCTGCCCCCGTTCCCGGTAGTTCCCCGCTCATGGCACTCTGGGAGTCGTAGTCCAAGTTGACTACATGTAAGTGGGGGCGAGGAAAACAGTGCCTCTCTTCACCAAAGCGTACCTATAACCTGCTCCTCCCCCTGCCCCATTCTCTGGAAATTAAGCCAGGGTCTCCATGTTGCAGTCACGTCCATGACTCATCTGAATTTTGGAGCCCTTTATAAGCGGCTGGAGGAGGGAGCAGAAGCTTCCAGGGAAGGATAGAATTAAAACCACATCCTCCTTGGGTAATGAGGTCTCCCTGTAGCCTCTTTTCCTTTTTTTTCTCGCTCCAGGGCCCTGCTGCTCTGCCCTCTTTTCCTGCGGAGAAACACTCCTCTGCTTCCTAGTGGAGTCGGTGGGAAATCCAGTAGCACACGCTGGTGCCGAATGGGAGCTGTGGGAGGAGAGCGTGTTCCTTGGGGATGGGGTCGGAGGACTGCAGGCTTGCTCCCTGGGCAGTGCAAACTGGGCGGGAGGGGGTGACGGGAGGATTTCTCCCACAGGGAGCCTGGCAGGCAGGGCTGCGGCCTTCCCCTCTGGGTCCTGGGGTGGACGCAGGCTCTGAAGGAGTGATCTCTGGGCGGCCTCGAGATGGGCCAGCCAGGGAGGTCTTCTGTACAGGGACTGACTGGCTCAGGGTCAAATCAAATCCCAATTCTCCAGGCTTAGCAGCGAGGAGGGAAACTCCTACTTAAGAACCAAGATTGGATTCTGAGGCCTCCATTGTCCCCTAGGAATCCACTCCTCCCGGCTGTGTCCCCAAAGGGCCCTCAGGCCACTCCCCATGAAGCTGGAAGTGGGATCCTTGCTTTCATTTCCCTAAACACAGCTGAGTCAAGACTGAGGTGTTCAACAAATGATCACTCAAGGTTCAGGAATGGCAAAGGGGAAATAAACAGTAACATGAAACCAACCCACGTGCCAGGCAGAGAGGGCTTCTTCAGCAGGAGGGTCTCCCCCTGCCCGGGCTCTGTCCCTGCTTCCTGCCTTCCACAAATGACAGGGGGCACTTCTCTCCCTCTTTGGGTCCTGGGACATAGCTTAGTCTTGGGGCTGCCGAAGAGCCACTTCCTTAGAACTGAACAAGCCCGTAGAGGCGAGGACACACACAGTAGCAGGAAGATTGACTCCTGACCCTCCTCAGCTGGGTTTCTGGCCTGGGGTGATTGCTCTGGCAGCAACATTAAGGCCCACCACTAGGACAAGGGCCCCGCCATTCTTTTTTCATTTTTTGATTTGTTTTTCAAATTGCTCAGAAACCATAGTTGTTATCAGGGGTCCCTGCAGAGACGCCTATTTGCTAGAGTTCCCACCAGAGACTCGCCACTGCCTCAAGACACAGATGTGACAGAGGAAAAAAAAAAAACAAACCAAGCCATCCAAATGGAGCTGAATTCATTAAATTTTTACTCTTTTTAATGACAAATATAAAAGCAAAATTTCCGGGCAGGTCCTTGGTTGTGCTTCCTGCTTGGGGTTGCCAGCTCTGAAAATCATGGTAAGGAGATGAGCTGAGTCCAAGCCCACACCCTGCCCTGCTGGGGAGGGGGGAACCCAGTCCCTGCAGTGGAGCCGGAACCAGCTCTGTGAGGGTCTAATGGAGGACTGAGAGATGCGTATTCTAGAACAAGGTGGTGGCTGCTCCCTTTGGGATTCTTGGAAGCCAACCGGGAGGGTTGGGGCGGCGGCTGAGGGTCCAGTGGGTGGGGGCCTCCCAGCCTCTGGGTCTCCCCTGAAGCTGGGAGTAGGTGATGTGGCAGGACCAGCTGCTGCCCAGGTAGGCTGGCTTATTTAGTGGCTTGGTCCCTGTCTTTGTGGGGGTCTTAGTCATTTCCTCCAGTTGAGCTCCTGCACTCTGGGAGGCCTATTGGGCCTCAGCCCTGAGCTGCCCAGATTCTCCTGTGGTGCTCCCGTCCCTCTGGAGGAGGAGACAGCCCACCTGTAAGAGCAAGTGAAGTGGGTTAAGATTCAACGCCCATCGTCTGTGCTAAGTGGGTTTCAAATAATCCAATTACAGAACAAGGTATCTCATTCTCCTGAGGTTAATGAGAAGTGAGTTATCTGGTGGGGGAACGCTGGTAATGGGGGAGACTAGGCAGAGGGGAGCAGGGGAGATACAGGAAATTGAGGCATCTTCTGTTTGATATTGCTTGAACCTCAGGCTGCTCTAAATGTCGGTCTGTAAAAGAAAATCTGGTCTGGGAACGTGGTTTCTTAGCATCAGCAGGGAAAGGAGGGATTAGCTAGCCACAGCCACTTCCCTGAAAGCATTTCTGAATAAAATAATTTAAAAAACACATTAAGCACCTTGCTCCTCCTATAAAAATCCTGGGACCAGGCACTGCTTTCAGCTGAGCTCTGGGTAGCTAGCTCAGAACTTTAATAACAGATGTCCTGTGCAGAATCATTCTCAAACTCAAATTATTTTAAAAGCAAATGGTCATAAAATCACATGGAGTTAGAATACTGTGAAGTCATGTATTTTAATCTGGATACTTTTATTTTGCAAGTCCAAACTAAATTAAAGTGGAAATTATTTTTTTCAGTCTCAAAATAAATACAGCGCAGCTCTGCTATGTGAAAATGAGAAAGTTCAGAGTGGTCACAGGCTGTCACTTCCTGGACATCCCGTGTCTGCCCCCCAAGCCTGAACTTGAGCTTTCCTTCGTTCAGGGACAGCAGAGGGGGGAGGCTGGAGGACAGGAGGAAACCCCACGGCTTCCATCTGAGCCAGTGTTATTGCAGGGTTTTCCTGTAATTCACATTATTATAGAGGCTGCTGGAGGCTGAGGCGGAGAGCCAGGTGGTCTGGGCGAGGGGATGACTAGAGAAGTCCGAGTCCCTGACGGCTGAGCAAGAGCTGGAGGACGAGCAGACCAAGGTGGGGCTGATGGGAGGTGGCTGCCAGCCTGGGGCAGCCCTGACAGTCCCCTCTCTAAGCCCCGCATCTGCAGCTGGCTGCTTCTCCTCCAGGGCCCAACTGCGTTCTCCTTTATTTCCTGGCCCCTTTGTTCTCCTGGCTTTGACAGAGCAGCAGCATTCCAACCTCCCTCTCCCTCCCCCGCCCTAAGTACATTCTATTACTGCCCCTACTTGTGTGGGAGATGGAGACACTTACCCAAGGCCACTCAGTGTCCAGTCCGGGCTCTGAACCGTGTTCTTAACCTCGCCTTAGACCCAGGTTCTTAATGGCCCCTCGCTGGGCCGGGCCTTCCGTGGCTCCTGTCCCCAGCCCTGACTGTGGGGCTTGCCCCCCTGTCTCCATCCTCCTGTTCTTTGTTGGCCACTGCCGGGGTGTGTGCAGGTGCCCAAGACCCGCTGGGATGGCACTCGGTGGGAGCAGCTGCTGCCGCTTTCATTTCAAGATCACCTTGGGTACAGGTTCAGTTGCGGCTCTGCCTGACCTCAGAGTGACAAAGGGCGCTTGTTGACTGGAGACAGAGATGGGGGTTTTGGGTGGTACCCAGTGGCATCCAGGCAACTCCAGCAGTGGCCTTCATGACACCTCTGCTTCTCTCTGCCATTATCCTCTTCCCCACTAGCCAGACTGCGCGGCCTGCTTTGATTCCTACTTTCCTGTCAGTCAGTGAGGGTCACATCGAGGCTCTGACTCGGAGGCCACACCTCAGCCACTGACAACTCCACACTTCAGAATTTGGACTGGGGTACAGAGGAGAGCATTCCTAATCCTGGGGTGTAAGGAAGTCTTGCAGAGGGAGTGCTCTCCAAGTCACTGCTGCTCCTGGAGGAGGGGAGTTAACAGGTGCAATGAGTGGGGAGGGGAAGGGAGCTCCAGGCGGGGGAACAGGATGTGCCAAGGCCAGTGAGATGTTAGGGAGGGGCCAGGCCCTGAGGCGGGAGCAAGGGCAATCCTGGGGCCGGGGTCTAGTTATGCCCTTTTAGCCAAAGGCAGGCAAGTTGGTAGCATCCGCGGGTTCCGCCCTTCAGTGCTCTGGGCTTTTCAGGGCAAGTGTCCTGGAAGGGAGACTGAGGCTGCGAGTGGGGATGTGGCGGGAAGGGGCAGGTTGAGATATGGACATGGGGTGGGGGGAGAGGAGAGGATCCAGGCTTGGGTGTGGCTGCTCTGGGTGCCCCCACTCAAGCCTCCTACAGCTTCCAGTGAGCCTGGGGCTGCATCTGCGGCCTCTGAGGGAGGCAGTCTGACATTGACATCTCCTGGATTCGCCATGCCTGCTGCTGGGCAGTGGCTGGAGCAGCACCGCCCCCTCGCGGTCTCTTCTGTAAGTGCAGACAGTGGATGTGCCCAGAGCTTAGAGCTGCCCTGTGCACCCACCCACCTCTTTCTCATCCGTTCTTTCTGGTCCTTGGGTGCTCACTTGTCTTTGGCAGCCTTTAGTCTATCGCCAGCTGTGTGTGCGCAAGAGTACCCCTTAAGTGCGAATTCTCACTGTCTCATGTCTCTGTCCTGCCGGCTTGACCTGTCTCTCTGAGATCAGTGCTTCCTATCTCTTTTTTCTGCCAGTCTCTACCTGGGTCTGTTTCTGCATCTCCTTCTGTCTCTGACTCACTCCCTGCCCCCTCCGCTGTCCCCTGTGTCCTGGAGCTGGGGTCATGGCTGCTCTCCCTGCAATGTTGGACTAATTCCTGAGAAAGAATGGGCTTTTCAACTTTTTCCAGGATGAGTCAGGAACTCCTGGAGGGATGAGGGCTCCAGCCCCACCCAGCAGTGACTTCAGAGGAAACCAGAGGTCAGAGGAGCCTCAGGCAGGGCTGGGATTGCGCTGGGAGATTTTTCTAAAAAATACTCATGGGACCAGCTGGGGCCAGCCACATTCCAGGGCCTGTCTAGGAACCCAGCTCACTGTTTGCTAGTGTGCTGCCTATTTGCAGACTTTCTGTTGCTGCAGGGCCTTTGCACAAACTGTTTTTCCTTCTTGGAATAATAGTCTTCTCCCTAAGGCTGCACCTTGAAAATCACTTCCTCCAGGAAGTCTTTCCTGATTTTCAGTGTCTGAGATTTGGCTGTCCTCTGTGCCAAGGAGTACCCACTATTCTGTTAGTGTCACTAGTTCTATCTCCCCGACTTGTGTGTGTGTGTCTACTGCTGTATCATCAGTGTCTGACCCTTTTTGGCTCTCACTAAATACTTTGAAAGAACATCCTGGAGTCCCACTTGGCATTACCAAGTGTCACCTCCTCCTCGAAGTTTTCTCTTTCCTCTCTGTGCTCCCACCTGAGCAGCATGCTGTCCAGTATCGAAACTGCTCGTCACATGTGACAGTGAGCTTGCCGGTGGCATCTAGCCCGGGACTGCTTTGATCACGAAGCTGGGACCTGAGGCCGCTGCCTCAAACTGCTGGTCGGCTCTGGAGCTGAGGCTGAAGCCCAGGGGTGAGGCGAGGCCTGGGGGACCCTCTGAGTCCCAGCTGAGGGCCCCTGGCTCACCAAGACAGGGTGGGATAGGGTGGAGGCCTGGGCTTTGGACTTGGGGGAGCCAGCTCAGGTCCCAGCTGGCAACCTAGGCCTTGTCATTGTGGGCCCAAGCGTCCTTATCTGCGAAGAACAGAGCCTACTGCCTCGCACCCGGGTGTGAACTGGCACAGGGCTCCAGGGTAAGCTCCCTTCTCTGCCCCTCCCCCCCTTTCCTTTTTCCTGCTGCCCCTGGCTCTTTGTCCCTGGATCAACCTGCCACTTTCCAGGCTGGATAACTGAGGACCGTGGTGCTCCTCTGGCATGGGAGATCCTGGGCCCTCCCCTCCGCTCCCCTCCCCTCCCTTCCCCCCTCTTCCCCTCCCCTCCCTCATGTCTGGAGTCGCAAATGGGCTCACCTGGCCTGACTTCCACCTTCTGCCCAAGTGGCTCCCATGTGAATCTGCTTGACTTGCGGCACCCAGGACTCTGGACTTGGGGGACAGGAGCAGCATCCTGGGGCCCCTGGCTTGGGTAGGTGTCTCCCCTGCAGAGCCCACTTGAGACTGTGGGTCTGTGTGAGGAAGCTGTCCCGTGGAGGCGCTGCAGGCCTGCTGGGATGGAGACCTCAGGTGAAGTCTGCGTGCGGGGGTGGCGAACCCGAGCTCCCAGCTGGTCCCCATGCCCAGGAGAGGAGGAGGTGTCAGTGACCCCTGATCCTCAGGGCTCCGCTGGGGTGAATGTGACTTCTCTTCACAGCCCCTCGTGTGGTCCTGACATGGGGTGACACCATCCAGTGCACCCCCTCATTTTAGGCATGAGGAAACTTAAGTGGAGGGCAAGATGGGCCAGGGGAGGCTGGGAAGATGGGGGCAGGGGAGCAAAGACGTCCCCAGACTGGTGTCACACTTTCCCTGTGCCGAGGTATGTGTGCAGGTGTGTGCGGCGGTGGGGGTGCCTTGCCCTGTCAGGTCAGAGGGCCCAGAGCCTTAGCAAGGAGCAGGGAGAGACGGGAGGAGGGGGCCTGGCCTGTGGCTCCGCGGTTCCCCGGTCCCCAGACCTGGACCTGGGGCTTCAGCACCTGGGGAAGGGACTTAGCTTTTGTGCCACCTTTTTGTTTGCGTGTGTTGCTAAAACCATGACGTGAAGATGGTAACAGTGTGGAGGAACCCACTGGTGGGGGTGAGATCTTACATGAGGGGTGTTTAGGACAGTGCTGGGACGCAGTAAGCACCCCTGGGTGGCTGTTCGCTAATCTCCCCCCTCTCTTTTGCCTGAAGGTGGGGCTCAGCTCTGGCCTGGTCACTGCCTCCAGGGGCCATTGGCAGGACACAGAGTTGCCTGGATTGGGGGAGGGGCCCTGGCTCTGCAGAGTGGGGTGGGAGAGTGGGCAGTGGGGCGATGGGGGCGGGGGGAGGCAGGAAACAACAGTTCTTTCCTTTTTAAGTGACAGAGCATCTATGCTCCTTGTTCCAAGTTCAAAAAACATAGAGGGGCCTCCCTGGTGGCGCAAGGAGTTAAGTCTCAGCACTATGAAGCTATGGGCAGCCACTGAAGCATGAGTTCCATCTCCGCCCGGGGAGCTGACCGACATGGCGCAGCAGACTTCTTCTGTCTCTCCTGTTGCTCCCCTCAGCAGTGTGTTTTAGTCCATCTGCCTGTTCTGGTCTCCACTCTGTTTCTGGTGAATCCTCTCCCCCCCCCCCACCCCCCACTTCTGGCCTACAGCCCAGATCTTGTATGTATAAATAAATAAATATTTTTTCTTTACAGATTTATTTATTTATGCATACAAGAGCTGGGCTTTAGGCCAGAGGTATGAGGTGGTGAGAGGATTCACCAGAGACAGAGCGGGAAGCACAACAGGCAGATGGACTGAAATACACTGCTGAGGGGAGCAGTGGGCGAAGCAGGAGAGGTCTGCTGCGCCATGTGGGAATCTCGCTGGCCGGGATCGAACTCATGCTACAGTGGCTGCGGATAGCTTCATAGGCTGAGACTTAACCCATTGTGTCACCGGGGAGGCCCAATTATATAAATCTTTATAAAAAAAAGCAAAGCGGCATATAAACTCAACGATGGAAGTCCCTTCTAAAACCCCTTGCATAGCTTGGACCCTCTCAACTTCTTTTCCAAAACCTGTTCCTTAAGATGAAACACTGTTAGTAGTCTAACTTGCTTCCTTTTTGTACCTCTATATATTTTGTTTTATTTTATTTATTTATTTTTTTATATTTTATTTTTGCATGCAAGCAGGGGTGCAGGCCAGAGGTGTGGGGTGGTGAGAGGGTTCACTAGAGACAGAGTGGGGGGCAGAACAGGCAGATGGACCGAGCAGCGGCGAGGCAGGAGAGGTCTGCTGTGCCATGTGGGAATCTCCCCGGCTGGGCATCGAACTCGTGCTGCTGCCGCCAACAGTTTCACAGCACAGCGCTTAACCCGTTGCGCCACCAGGGATACCCCCCTCTCTATATTTTAATAACAAACATGCACACAAGTACCGCTCCTGTATTAATAAGGAAATGAGATGGGTGGGTCTTCAGGGGTTGCTGATGTGGGTGTGCGCATGTGTATTCAGGGACAGGAGAGCTCGTGGTGGGGCTGTGTGGGAGCAAGGGCCGGTGACCCAGGTCCCCACACTCTCAAGGCAGCTGGGGCTTCCTGGGGTGGGGCCCCTAGCACACTGTTGCTTCTCTGCCCTCACCTGGCCCTCAGCATCCACAGTCCTACTCAGTGTCCCTGGTCCATTCATTTCCTCTCTCTCTTTTGGTCAACAGTTTGGTGCCTTCACTCTTCCTGGAAGGTCCCTTTGCACTCCCAGCTGATGACTTCACTTCCTGTCACTCTGAGAATACAGAAGCCACCAGGAGAGAATGTCCTCGGCCACCCACCCACCCACCTGCCTGCATCAGGACCCAAGTCTCCTGCCTCTTTACTGATACCGAGGTAAAACTCTCAACTTCTTTGCAACCTGGTTTTTAAGAAATAATTATTGAGATATCATTACACAGTGTCAAACTCACCAGTTTAAATTATACAATTCTGTGATTTGTAGCATCTTCCTCAGCTGTGCAACAATCACTGCTACCTAATTCCAGAACATCGTCATCACTGCAATGAAACCCCACACCTATTACCACTCACTCCTCATACTCCCCACCCACCTCCCCTCACCATGGCAGCCACTAATCTACTCTCTTTATGAAATGAGAAATGTAGTCTCTAAAAATCCACCTATTCTGGACATTTTGTATAAATGGAATCATACAACATGTGGCCTTTGATATCTGGCTTCCTTCACTTAGCGTAACATAGTCAAGGTTCGTCCATGTCATGTGGATGAACACTTCATTCCTTTTCATGTCTGAGTAATATTCCCTGTATGGATATACCATATTTCATTTGTCCACTTTTTGGTTTTGGGTTTCCACTCTGGGTATTATGCACAGTGTTGCCATGAATCTCCATGTGCACAATTTTGCATGGCCATATGCCTTTATTTCTCTTGGGTACAACTAGGATTGGAATTGCAGCCAGATGGTAACTCCATGTTATAGTTCTTGAGGAATTTCCTATTTTCCAAAGTGACTGCACCATTTTACATTCCCAACAGTAGTGTGTAAGAGTTTCAGTTTCTCTATATCCTCAACACTTGTTGCTATCTTTTTGATCTTAGTCATCCTTGTGGGTGTTAAGTGGTATCTCATCTGAACAAACCACAGACCTCATCCCTTCCCAGCTGCTCTAGGACAGCACTGTCATAATTCCCCTATTTCTTCTACGGGCACCCCCTTGCTACCCAATCACCCCACATCAGCATGCAAGCATCTTTTTTAAAAAAAACCAAAAGCCCAAACTTCTCTCCATTCTTTCCTCCAGCTACCTTCCCATCTCTCCTCCCTTTACAGCTAAACTCTGCAAAAGAATCATCTCTCAGGATTTATTGATTGCAAATACCAGTTTATACTGTGTGTTAAATTACTGCGCCGCTTGCTATTTTAGTGTTTAGGGAAGATAAAAATTAAAACTGTTCTTTAGCATCAAAAAAAGAGAATTGTCTCAACTTGTCCTCGATTTCTCTGTTCATTCTTCTATCAAGCTTCCCCACCCTTCGCCGTAACTGCTCTTCTCCAGGTCACCGATGACCTTGGCATTGCCTGATCCAGTCGATCCTTCTCAGCCCTGACTTGAGGTTTGGCAGCCTTTCACATGGCTGATCACTCTGCCTCTTTCTCAGCGTGGGTTCCAGGACCCCAGTCTGGTTCTCCGCTCTTCCACGGCTGCCACCTCCCCTCCCCACTCTTCTTTGATTTTCCTCAGCATCTTTCTGACCTCAGTAAGTTCAAGGCACCTGGGTCCCTTCATTTTTCTTCCTACCCTGTTGGACCTCATCTAGTCTCACCACTAAGCGTGACCCAAGCACCACCGACATCCAGGCTGCAGCTCTAGGCAGACCCTCTCCCCTGGGCTCCAGGCTCCTGTAGCAATTGCCTCTTAATAGACAACGTTGACCTGACAAATCCCAACTGGAACTCTCGTTCTTCCCATCAAGCCCACCAATACTTCTCTGCAAGGGCAAAGCCATCCTTTCTGTAGCTTGGGCCAAAACCTTGGGCCATCCTTGACCTTGGGGTCCAGGATGCATCCTCTTTCTCTCACACCCCAGCAAAACTTGCCACACTTCCCCACCCTCCTCTGCAGCCAGACCAGGGCCCAGTGACCACGCTCTTGCTGGGAGGTTGCAGGGGCCTCCTATCCAGTATCTCTGTCCTCACCCATCATGCCCTGTCTGTTTTCACCAGTGCTGGAGAGACCCCTTTAAAACATATGCTAGGTTATGTCCTCCTTTAGCTCAGAATCTTGCCACAAAACCCCATTTCATGGGGTCAAAGCCCTTGCAGTGGCCTCTGGGGACCTGCAGGGTGGGGGCCATCGCCCATCACTCTCATTTCCCTCCACGCACTCCTCACTGGCCCTTTTCTGGCCCTCAGACACAGCAGGCATGGCTCAACCTGTGCACCTCCTGTTCCTGTCTGGAATGTTCTTGCTCAGAAATGCGCAGGACTCTCTCCTCATCTCCTTTCTGACTTTCTGCAAATGTTGCCACCTCAGCGAGGCCGTGTCTGAGTGCTCTGCCTGAACTCAAAACCTCCCAGCACTCTGCCTGCTTCCTGAGTCATTTTTCTCCTAGGCGTCACCTCTAACATAGCACCTATTTCACCTGTTGGTCTGGTTTGTTATTTGTTCCCCCAGCAGAAGGTAAGCACTGTAAGGGGAGTGCGTTTAGTCTGTTTTGTTCACTTGAATATATTTAGTCCCTAAAAAAATGCCTTGTCACATAGTGGGCACTAAGTAAACGTTGAATGAATAAATGAATGGAAGTTACAGTCCAAGTTCTTGTCGCTCTTGCCTCTGGGTAGCCCCCAACTGCTATGTCATATATATATAGCCAGCAGGTGGCACTGTGACCACATAAATGGCGGGTTCCAGGCTTCCAGGTTTTTCGTTGTTTTTTTTTTCCCCTTAGAAATCCACCCCCATAGATGCTCCTGCTTCAGAGATAATAATGTGTGTGTGATAATGTATGTGCCTCCCAGGTCAGTCTACTGTTGGTTTCTTGTCTGGCAGGATTCCTCGGAACCCATGAATATTTGGGGGACTCATGAGGGTTAATAACCCCGCCTCCCACCCCTACTCCCAGTCCGGGTGATGATGAGGTGTGTGGAATCAGGGAGCAAGCCTCTGATCCAGCCCCAGGTCCAGCTGAGTGGATTTGGTTGGACTCTGGGGGATCTCTCAAGGAGCTCTGGGAGAGGGGTGGGGCCTCCTCACTGGCCTCCTTTCTGCTCTCGGCCATGGAACCTGTCCCTTAGTGCCGGGACACCTTGAGCACCTGTGTCCAGCTCTGACCATTTAGCAACATCATGGCGAGCCCTTCTTTCCCTCCTCAGAGGTGAGGAAAGCTAAGACCCCTGGACCCTGTGTTCCTGTTGCCTCTCAAGTCAGCGTTGGAGGTGTGAGCAGGGACCTGGGCTCACACTGGGGCTCTGCTCCTGCAGAGGTGGGGCTCTGCCACCTGCCAGCCCAGTGACGTTGGCCGAGTACTGAGGCTCAGCTTTTTCATCTGTCCGATGGGGAGATGCAGGGCTGTGAGTAGCGTTAGACGGTTGCAGAACACCTGTCTGTTCTGGGGGAGGGTGCAGCCTGGTGTCCTCTGCAAGGTCCCTGGAAGGCAGGTAGGGTGAGCGTTGGCTGGACACTGCAGTCAGGCCGGGAGAAGGGCAGGTGGCTGGTGGGTTTTTTTTTTGTTGTTGTTCAGACACATATTCTCTCACGTGCTCGAGCCGTGGAGGGCTTTGGAATACGACAGGGACCCAAAGACTTTGCTCTGATGTTCAAGGAGCTGAGAATTAATGGAAGAGACAGGACAAAGCCTACATGGAGAAAAGTTAAATAACAAATATGAGCTGGAGTACAAGAGATGTCAGCAGGCCCCTCGTGATGAATTACCCAGCGAGCGGGACAGACAGGAAACACGGCGAGCCTGTTGCAGAGGAGCACGGGGCTGTGTGTTCCAGGGAGGCCATGGTGGAGGCCGTGGCTGGGTCTGGGGCCTTTTCTAGAAGTGGGAAAGAAGGACGGGGCGGGGGCTTGGGAGGGCGGTGTTTCCTGCCGCCTGCCAGTGGCCAGCCAGCTGAGGCCGCTTGAGTGGGACGTCAGTGATTGCAAGGGTGGCAACTGCTGCTGTCGTGGACAGAGGGCAGTGTCCTGAGCGAGGGGCGCTCAGTTCCACGGAGGCTGGAGGGGGTGGAGGTCCCATCTGGATGGGGAGTTCCTCCCTGGGGGGCATCCTTTACAGCTCTTCAGAAGCTGCAGCTCCTGCAGAACCCCAGGCGGCTTGGGGCACATCCTGAAGGGCGTTGCCACTCTTCCCAGGCTTTCCTGTGGGAGACTACAGCTATGAAGAAAGCTCCTCACAGTGTCAGAGAAGGGCGCAGAGGTGCCCTCCCTAGGGAGACCTCCTCCACCTCTTCCAGGACACCTGAGGGCCTCTCCCCTTAGATGCAATTTCCCACGTTATGCCTAAGGCAGTGGGGACCTGGGGCTGGCAGTCTGCGGGAGGAAACTATGCGCCATCCATCCCTGCCCTGTGCTTTAGCACTTGGGGTCCTCCATCCCTGCCCACTCCCTGTGGAGAGGTGCCCAGCCCGTGCCCCACTTTCTATGCCGAATCTTCCACCTGTTGACCTTCCTTCCTCCTTTGCCCTCCCTTATCAGTTCTTGCCCTTCCTCAGGGAGAAATTGAGGCAGCAGGAAAGGACCTGGGAACCCTGGGTGCTCCCCTCTCTTCCATGGGTGCTCCTGTGCCTGGCACAGTTCATTTCTGATGCTTCCATCCGCCAGAGAGGTTGCCATCTTGAGTGGCCCTAGAGGGGTGGGGTATAGGCTCTGGTTGGTCCTGGGCAGTCCAGGTGTCCTCCCTGCCCATGTCCTCGCTTTGCCCAGCTGCCACCTGGCATGAGGACCTCTGTCTGCTGGGACCCTCCTCTGCTGGGGCAGCGGCTGGGAGGTGAGGCTGTTGACTCCATTGCCCCACCCCCATGGCACGAAGCAGAGCGTCACTTAGATTAATTAATCTGCTGCCCAGCCTGCTCCTCCAACCCATCTTTTATTCATGGACAAGCCATGTTCTCCGCTTTACTAGGGCAGGGGCATCAATATTTCATCCTTGCTTCGCCTGCCAGCTCTCTGCTCCCTTCCTCCTGTGTACCGTCGGCTCTAGGACCCAGTGGCCAGTATGCTGGCCTAGCCTTCTTAGGGCCCAGCCTGCCCACCCTGCCAGTGCCTGGTTCATCGGAGCCAGCCCCCCAGAAGTCTTTCTGAGGGAGTGGGCTGGCGAGGCAGGGGAAGCACAGCACCAAGCCTGGCGGAGCGTCAGGATCCCCAGGGTAGAATAAGTTGAGGGAGGGAGAGCTGGAGGATGGAGGAGCTGGGAGGGCAGTAGGGACGCCGTGGCCAGCACGGCCAGCCCTGTCCCTGCACTTGCTAGGATGCTGTCAGGGGGCGAGCAAAACTCTGTGCCTGATACAGGTCTGGGCACAAAGTGCTCATTTTTCTTCCCCTTTTAGCCCTGTGGGTCTTGTTCATTTTTCCCATCCCCAGTGTTTCAGCGGTTGAATGAGTGTCTGGCTGAAGGAAGAAAGTGATGCTGGTTTTTAGGGGCACAGGTGCACCTTCCACCCAGCACCCCTCCTTCTTAACACCTCAGCTCCAGGCTCTCTGGACCTTCGCATGTGGCGTGCACCTGTGCCCAGGACTGGGCTGCTGTTCAGGTCTGGAGGGGCTCAGACAGGGATCCCAGCCGTGGCTCTTGCACTGGGGTCCATGGAGGGTCTCCTGCAGTGGGCCCTTAATACCCAAAGTCAAGGGTGATGCTGTGTGTGTGTGTGTGTGTGTGTGTGTGTGTGCGCGCGCACACATGTATATGTGTGTTTTCTTTGGGTGGGGTGTCTGGCTTTCATCAGATTCTCAGTGAGAGCTATGAGCCACAAAGTTGTAAGCCGCTACCTTCTAGACAGGTCAAATCTCTTTTTAATGTGGAAGGAAGAGACTTATGAGGTTACTTGACCGAGGAGTCATTCTAAGGTGTGAGTGTGGGAATATGTGCGTTGTTGGTACACAGATGCAGTGTGTCCGTGACCGTGTGTGTGTGGCAGCATCGGGTGGGTGCTCAGGAGACATGAATATGTTTGTCTCCTGCCCCGGAGGACTCTGGGTCCCACTGGCTGACTGTGGCTGGGGAGGAGCCAGGCCGCTCAGCGGCTTGTGGCGGGCCGTGGTCCTTCCCCAGGTGGGCAGCTGCCCTTTTCTCTGTGCGGCCTGGGGTCCGGGGCACCTGCTGATCTGGTACCTGGGCTGGGGAGCGTGCCTTGCTCTGGACTCCTGCCAAACTCCCCCCAGGCATGGTGGCCTCACTGGGCCCTGGGAGGCACCTCCGCCACTCCTTTCCTCGCGTCCTTTCCTGATCAGGCAGGACAGCTGGCCGCTAAAGCCCCAAATGTCCAGGCTCCCATCATTCCCGCCGCAGTTTGCCATCTCCTGGTCTGTGCCCCCTCTGGGGCCTCTGCCTGGCCTCTGGCTCCCTCCTGTGTCCCCCAAAGTCTTTGCTCAGCTTAGCAGCCTTGGCCCCATGAGCTCCACCGTGTCCCAGATGCTCTGACCCCACACAGGGGTGTCCACTGGGGGAAGGGTTCAGGGCACTCCTGACTCACTGCTCTGCCCCTCAAGCCTCTGCTGAAATGCCAACACCCCAACCCTGCAACCTCGTGCTTCGCGGATTCATCCTAGAGCAGCGCACACCAAGAAGGGGCTCATTTAATACTGTGAGTGAATGAATGAATGACTGCATGAACAAATGAATGAATTCCCCCTTACATTACTCAGAGATCATATGGGAGTCACGGGTGATACTTTTTTTTTTTTTAAGATTTATTTTTTATTTATACATACAAGCTGGGGTACAGGCCAGAGGCGTGGGGCGGCGAGAGGGTTCACCAGAGACAGAGTGGGGAGCAGAACAGGCAGATCAGAAATACACTGCTGAGGGGAGCAGCGGGCGAGGCAGGAGAGGTCTGCCGAGCCATGTGGGATTCTCCCTGGCCGGGCGTCGAACTTGCATCGCCGCTGCCGACAGCTCCACAGCGCAGCGCTTAACCGCTGCGCCACCGGGGAGGCCCACGGGTGATACTTTTTTTCTTTTACTTTTTTATTTATATCTTTTACATTATTGTGTATTCCCCGTGGGGTGCCCCACCACCGATTCACCCGTGAACCGACGCCATAGTCCTTTGTGCTCTTTTCTCCCTATGTTTTTCCTCAGCTCTAAATGCTCCCAAATCCTTAGCCTGTGTTGAAAGACTGAATGTGTTTCATTCTTTTATACTTAGAGAGCACCTACTGTGTGCTAGGCAGTGTGCCAGGGGCAGTGGAGACTCATGAACAAAACAGGGAGCCTGGTTCTCAGTGTTGAGTGTTCATCTCGGCCCTGAGGGGCTCCTCACTGACGCGCTGCTGCTGTTTTCCTTTCTGCTCTGGCTGCCCCCGTGCCCAGAGCTAATTTTGCGAGTTTTTCTGAGCACTAGAACTTCCCCTCCCATCTTTCCTTGTTCTGCTCTTCCTCTCCTTGTGTCTTGATTGCTTCTAACAGAAAAGGGAAACTCATTATGAGGACGTGGAGTGTCTGGTGGCCGCCCCGGACTCTGGACACTGCGACCCAGGCCTCCTCTCAGTGGCTGCAGCCTCCTGCTGGCTGTCTGAGCGCCTCACCCCCTCCCCAGTGTCTGCCACCTCCTCCCTTCTTTTGCTGCTGGGAAGGGGGAGCTGCTTCTCACTCCACATGGCTGGAGACGAGCCCCACCACTTTTGCTTTGATGAAATAACCCATTTGTATGTTTAATGTTAGAGTATTAGATGCAGTCTTGAAAATGATTTCAAAATCTTTTGGCAGCAAGAGGTATATAGATTACTGCTCATAGATAGATGGGTATGTGTGTGCGCGTGCATGTGTGAGTGTGTGCGTGTGAGTATGCGGCTCTGACCAGAGAGGGGGCCAAGTGGAGATGGAAGGTTCCCTGGAGATAGGAAACTGAAGGTGACAGACCTCTCACACTGGGGTGTGGCCCCTGCCGCCACTCCTCCTGACAAGCCCCTCTGTAAGAGTCAGTGCAGTTTGCTCAGCCACAGCCTGGCGTTGCTTGGCTAGATGTACATTTGTCACCAGCCTGCCATCGCCTGAAAAGTTCCCCTCTCCGGGCCCTGCCTAACCAGTCTGGGGCATCACAGCTTATTCTGACCCTTTTGGCCTGGGTCTTCTATGACCCTCACTGTCGCTGGAGTGACTGCTGAGTCTGAAATTTGGTGCCAAGGGAAGGGATGAGGGGTGTGGGGAAGGGGGCAGGAGCAACTGGTCAGAGGCAGAGCCACTCGAGGGGACAGCAAGATGTTGGGGTGGGGCAGGTGGGAGGAACCAGGCAGAGGTGCTGGCTAAACACTGGGAGTTAAACGCCTGCCGTCCTCTCTCTCTACCTTGAATCCCTCCTCCCTCTATCAGCCTAAGCAACCCTGTCTGGACTGTTAGGGGTGGGATGAGGGGTATGACCAAGAAGGAAGGGGGCTTTGACCTGAAAGCCAGAGGCAGAGGTGCCTTCATGCTTGCCCACACCCCCTTTGTTCCCTGCCCTGTCCCCTGCCTTCAACATATCCCCTGGTTTAGGAGCCTGCAATGTGGAAATAGCTTCCTTGGTGTGGTGTTGAAGCTGCAAGGTGTGGTGGCTAATGGGTCACCAGCCTTTGAACCAGTTAAGTAACTTCTGTGTGTTTCAGTTTTCCCTTCTGCCCAATGGGATAATAACAGTATCTGTCTCATAGCATTGTTGGAAGGATTAAATGAGTTAATCCGATAAAGAATTCAGCAGAGTGCCTTCATAAAGTTATCACACAAGTGTTAGCTGCTATTATTGTTTGAGGAGTTCTAGAAGGTTCTTACCACTCCTTTATCTTCCCTCTACATGCATAGCCTCGAATTCCCCCCTCTACTTATTCCCTTGAATGATACTTCTCCCAAAGTTTAAAAACAAACCAAACCAAAACCACAGACTAGCACCTGACAACACAGTGTGAGGGCTATGAACTGGGGCTTGGGGCTTGGCTCCAGGCTTTGTTTGCTGTGTGACCTGGGGGAGGTCCATAGCCTCACCGGGTCTTGATTCTTTCTCTTTAGATGAAATAACAGCAGATGCACCTGTAAGTTTCTCGTGATGAGACCAGTGTTCCAGACACTTGGCACAGGGTGAGAAGCCAAGAAATATGGGCCCATGGTTTTATAAGGCACCTGCAGGCATCATCACATCCGATTCTGGTCTCAGGTCTGAGGAGGCTTTTGGCCCCTGCAGGTGAAGAGACTGAGGTCAAGAGAGGGAAGTGACATTCCCAGTAGGACTGGATCTCAGTCCTCCTGGCTCAGGCTGGTGCTCTCTGGGGCTCTCCAGGGAGGCCTGCTATGGGTGGAGTGGAGGGGCAATTAGATGCTTTGCCCTTGACCTGAAGCTGGAGGGATGAACCACAGGGAAGTGAGAAGAGCCTGGAGGGGTGGTGGCAGCTGTGAGTGAGTGTGTGTGTGTGTGTGTGTGTGTGTGTGGTGGGAGAGGGAAGGGGATCAAGATATAGAATGAAGTCCCCTCTCAGCTTTTCCCCAGGGCAGCCCTGTTCTCTATAACTGTAAGGCCCCCAATTCCCACCACTCTGTCCTCTCCCTGAAGCTCCCAGGGCTTGGCCTCTGGGACCTCTGGGCTCGGGGAACCCAGGGGTAGAGCTGTCTGCAGGACTGGAAGTGGGGTGCCTGCCCTTTATCTCCTGGGCTCTGGCCCTCTCTGATGCCCCCAGGCCTCAGGAAGGAGAACAACTGGACCCAACCCAGGAAAAGCTTTAAACATGATCTCATATTTTACTGAGATTGTGAGGGGGGGAAAAGACAAGTAAAAAATAGCCCTTCCAGCCTGAACAGGGGAAAAAGCAATTTCCTTCTGAAATCTCTTTCTGATTCTTAAAAGATGCAATTTGGAAATGTCTTGGTGGCTTTGACTGGGGTGTGGGCCAGCCCAGCTTCAAGGCATCAGGGTAGGGATCTAGGGGGTATTTGGGGGGCAGTGGGGAAGGGCACCAAAGCCTTGCTGGGGTTCCACCTAGGCCTCAGGACAGGCCAGCAGTGTGTGGTGAGGGAGGATGGAAAGGGAAGAGCTGAAGATGAGGGGCAGTGGGGATTGACCAGAGGAAGCGGGTCTGATGGATGGAATGTACTGGGGGTTGGTGGTGGCCCAGCACCTGGGGAGCACCTGGGGAGGTCCATGCTTTGGAGTCAGCATCTGAGGAGATATCACTGGCTAGGCACAAATCTATCTCGAAGGACAACAAATTCTAATGCCTTTTCTGGAAGGCCCTCTTGGTCCTGGGTAATCAGGTGGTAAGTCGGAGGCTTTGTCAGAATTTGCAAGAACACTTGGGGCCTTCCATGGGGCAGAAAAGGGATAGGGACCAGCCTAAACCTCAGGGTTCCTGTACTTGTTGTTCACTAGGGCTATTCTCTACCTTCCCAGAAGCCTCAGCCTGCTGCTTCTGCTTGAGTGATGTTCTAGCAGCCTGGCATGGCTCTGAGGATTCCACGTGGTGGGCAGGCTTTGGCTCAGGCAGAAATGGAAACCGAGACTGGCACTGTGGGAACCTCCGGGGGCTTGCCCTTCCCTCTAACTGGATGCTTACCCCGTGTCCTAAAGCTCCAACCTGCCAATGAATCGATCGACCAACCGAGTCCACCAACTTGCCAATCAAGCCATCACCCCCACTAACAAATCCACCAACAAGACAACCTGAAGGCCAGTCAGTCTGCCAACCAGCCAATCCACCAACCAACCAGTTCACCAAGCAACCCATTCTACCATCTCACTAGTCCTCTAACTAGCCGATCAACCAAGTCACCAGCAACTCATTATCCCACGGTCCAATCAGGAGATAGAAGCCACTCGGTGATATTAACAGGAAAGGTTTACTATGAAGAATTATTTAATTCTAACAGGAGATGACTTACTAAGATGTCTACTAGCTGTAACAGGAGATTGTATTCCTACTTGAAAGAAACACAGAAATGGTAGATACAAGGAATGGCCATGACCTCTGGAGCATCAGAGGAAGGAAAAAACCCCAAGAGCCTTGCCCCCATCACTCCCAAGGACTGACATTACCACCTTGTTAAGGGAAGGTACAGTGGGTCCAATGGATGGCAGAAATATTTGCCAGGGTGCCACGCTGGTGGAACTCTCTGAGAAGCTGCCTTCTCGGGTGCTGGAGGAAGCTGTGTATCATGGGGTGCCCAGCTGCTGAAGCCCCGAAAAGACACTCTGTTCTCTAGAGGGGTTTCAAGCCCCGCTACCAACAAAGCTTTACAGAGAGTTGGCAGGTAAGAGGGAAACATTTACAGAGTCTAGTCTCGACCATGGTCCAGGCCATGAGGGGTAGATCCGAAGCTGAGGCAGGAGGGTCAAAACTGGCACCTGTTCTCCCTCTACCCCTCCAACCCAGCAACCCTCCAACAGATACACCAGTTCCTCCACCCACCTACCGGTCAACACAACCACTTAGTTTTCTTGGTGCCAGACTGGCCCAGGCACTGTGCCCAGGGCTGTGAACACACAGTCTCCACCCTGGAGCAATCGTTCAAAGATCTTTTTGAGAGACACGTGCAACGTGGGCATATGACCAGATAAAGGTCTCCAGGGACCTGTCACATGCGGGACAGCCTTTAAACGGACAGTGGGCAGTGGCGTGCTCTGAAGTTAGTGGTGGGAGTGACCCCGTGGCCTGATGGTTCAGGTCCGCTTTGGGGCTGGGGAAGTGATTGGGTTTTGGAGAATGAGCAGAATGGAGATCGAGACTGGGAATGGACTTCAGGAACATGGCGAGTGGAGATGATCTCTGGCATGGAGGCAGAGTCAGGGACACAGAGACTTCAGTATGAGAGGACCCAGAACAGTGGGGGTGCCCTTCACACCAGGTTGCACCGGCCTGAGGGGTGATTCTCCATCTTTGCCTGTGATGGGACGGCCAGCACAGCCCTGGGAAGAAATGCTAATCGTGTCACCGGCCTCCTTTTCAAGTGCTGGACAGACTTTTTATGGAAGGGGGATCTTTCTTTTTCATCAAGAGAAAAATTGGGATAAAAGGGAGCACCCCATTTCAGGCAGACGTCAGGAAGAACTTCCAGTCCAGACCAGTGGGAGCCCAGGAATCCGATTCTCTGCAGACCTGAAAGAAGAGACTGCCTGGGCTGGCTGACACACTGGCTGGCTCAGAGCAGGGGACTATCCATGACCCTTCCTAACTGTGTGGGCAGAGAATCTGTGCATCAGGTTCAGCTCCTGGGGCTCCCATCAGCCCAAATGCCATTAAGTGTCAGAATAAAAATCGGACTTCAGAATCAATTGAGGGAGAGAGGTTCTCCCAACATTCGCCAGCTAAGGAAATTAAATTCCGATAGGAGAAGATGGAGCCCTGTGACGGGCGGTGGGGCCAACGTGCTGGCGCCGGGCTGCTGAGCAATGAAATCACGGGCGTGCGCAGCCCAGAGCTGGCAGAGGCACAAAGGAAATTGGAGCAGTCAAATATTTCCCTCCTCGTTGAGTTCCATTTACATGTTTATAATAGAGGTTCTTAAGGCCCTAATGAGAAGGCTGCTCATTGCAGGGAAGAGGATGATTAAGGCTCTGCCAGACGAGATCAGGGACAGGAACAAAGGCCTGTTAATTACTACAGAGGGACAGGAGGAGAGCCAAGCTCCACTCACTGCTCCCCGAGAGCCTCCCCAGACTGGTATCTTCCTGTTCTCAAGGCTCATCTTGCCCCCAGCCCTGGTGACCTCAGATGTGTGGGTAGGATTGCTTCCCAGGGCTAGATTTGGGGCCTCAAGGATGTCTCCACCCTTCCTTAAGGATAATTTCAGGCTGCAGCCACAGCGCATGATTTGTCCCCTGGAGATACCCTCAGAGAGTGGGGGGAAGAAGGGATCAGAAGTCACAGTTCTTATCTGCTTGGTCATTTGCAGGAACTCCGGTAGGGTCCACTAGGAGGCTCACACAAACTCCCTGACCCTAATCATCGCAGGTTGAGGATCGGCCTCTCTTCCCAGCCTTAGGCACACCCTGCCTGTGGCCATCCAGGCCAGAGGTAGTAACCTGGTGATGCCATCAGGTCTGCTACGAAGACAGAGAATTCTTGCCAAGTGGATTTTTAAAGGCCGTTTTAACAACCAGAGTTCATGGTATAGTGGCAAAAGTATGGGCTTTGGACCAATAAACTCAGGTGGGTCAGAGCTGGGTTCAAATCCCACATCTGCTGTTTGCTACTGAGCCTCCGTCTCTTCATCTGAGAAGGGGATGATCATACCTACTAACCACACTGGGTTGGTTTGATGATTCAGTGAGATAATGTCGTCAAAGTCTGGCGTGTGCTCCACGCGTGCTGGCGACCTCCCCTACTTGCTGGGGTAGGACTGGCGATCTGAAGATCTGAAAGTCTTGTCTCTGACCTCCTGGGGTCTGGGCTGAGTGTGTGCCGCACCTGGCCTCCTCAGCAGGTCCTTGCTCTGTAGCTGCTCTGGTGCTGGAGTAGCTGGGGACATACAGGGGGCCAGGTGATCTGGCCAGGGAGGGGCGGGGTGAAGTACCCAGCACTGCATGCGTGAATGTCTTACTCTGTGCCCCATCCAACCTCTTATGGCTCAGAAGCTGGGGAAGATGGAAAGCAGATCTTGGGGATTCCCTGATTTCCCGTGGGGAAGGGAATCAGAGGGATAAGATTCCTGTCATGCAAAGTAGTATAAATCTGACTGTCAAGAGCGGAATCAGAAAAACTTTGACTTTAGGAAAATGATCATCTTGTAAAAGCCCAACCTGGAGGTTGGTTTCTCAGAATCTTGATTCTAGGGCCAGGAAACGTGGGGTGTAACATGAGAAAGGCAAAGGCCTAAGAGGAGAGACCCTAGAGGATAGGGTGTGCTCTTGGTCTTCTCAGGGGTTAGTCTCGGGTAAACAGCTCAGAGACTGTGATTTTGTGGAAGGGGCTGCTAGGGGAAAGCAACTAGGAACCTCACAGAGGTGTTTTTGCTCACTAAGTCTCTTTCCTAGGAGCTGTCCGTGGTGCTGGCCTCAGATTATATAAGCCACTGCCTGACTGGCTCCACTTGCCTCCTCTCCAGATGGTTATCTGCTAGCCTGTCACCTACAAAACTCACACACACCCACAGCGCTGACCCTTACCATAAGTCCCAGAGTTTTCAGATATGGCTACCTCTAAGATGCATTTTAGCTCGAGTCTTAGTACTAATGATAACGTAGACCTTACACACAGCCTATATCCTAGAACTCACCTTAACCAGAATTCAGAACCAGAATCCAAACTTGAACCCGAAACAAATCTGAAGCTCAGTTCTGACATTCATCTCATCTTTACATTAATATTAAACACTACCCTTACTTTTAACTCAACTTTAATATTGGTCTGCCCTTTACCTTTGACCCCACTCTCAGGCTGAATGTGAACCTTAGAAGATTTGGGGTTAGATAAAGACTGACTCCCTGTTTACTCCTGATAAACATGACTGAGCTGAGCATCTGTGGGTTGAAGAAGAGAACTTGGCTAAAGCTGAGATGAGTGGTTAGTATGGGATGGTCCTGGTAGGCGGTCTGGACTTTGTCTTGGTCCAACATAGGCACTGGAAAAAGCTGAAAGGGAGAAGAGAACCCCATGGCTAGTTCCTCCTGAGGAGCCTGCTCTTGTGTTCCACTTGGAGAGACCAGAGTGAGGTGGAGATGGGGGATGAGGAGAAATGGTAGCCAGGAGAAAGCATGTGACATTCCTGGGGGTCCACAGTAATGCCCATGTGTCTGTCTTCTGACCCTCCAACCTGCCCATGCCCCTTCTCTCCTCTCAGCCATGCTGCCCTGGTGACAGTTACACCTGGCTGCTGCCCGCAGCCTCTGTCACCTCCCTCCTCCATCCTTTGGTTCTTTGGCCCATAGCCAGGGGGATCTTCTGAGTTCCTTGTAAGGACTTTCCTCTATAAGAAGCTGGGTTTCTTTCTCTTTCCTGCCAAAATCCACCCAACTTTTCTACTTGGCCTACTGGGCACTTAGAATTGGGCTGAATATGGAATCTGTTTTCCAAACTGGGGTATTGCTGAAACTAAAGGAAGTTCTGTTAATGATTGTGCAAAGAGCAGGAGTGTACTGAATGCACACTGTGGCCTCACCCCTCCAGTCAGACCCCAGGGCTCCCCAACACCACCCTTGAGAGCCCACATCCTTGAGGTCCTGCCTAGGTGCATGGCTTAGACTCTTCTGTAGCTCCCTAGAACTGGAGGGCTCTTCACAATGAGGGGTAAGTGCCCGGCATGGGGGGAGGGAGCTGAGCCCCACACCAGCTGTTACGGTGTGGAGACCTTGGCAGGGTGCTGCTCCTCTTTAGCCTATCTCCCAGCGAAATGGGGTCTTTGCTTCTACTCTGCTTGTCCCAAGGACATGGAGGAGGTGACAGCACTTGGCAAATGGATGCATGCACAAAGAGGCCCCTTGCAGTTACTATCCCCTTTCCTGCCCAAATTTTGGCCCCAATGATTAAAAAAAAAGTTTTTAATCATAAAATCCACATAACATGAAATTGCCTTCTCAATTATTTTTATGTTCTGCAATGTTAATTATAATGACATGATTGTGCAGATCTCAAGAATGTTTACATCTCCTCAACCCGAAACTCTATACCCATTATCCCCCTCCCCTTTCCATTATATACTCCCTCCAGCCCCTGGCAGCCAGCATGCTACATTTTGTTTCTATGAATTTCACTCCTTTGGGGATGGTGTGTATGATGAATGATAGTTTTTGTCTTTTTGTAACTGACTTATTTCACTTAGCATAATGTCCTTAAGGTCCATCCCTGTTGTAACATGTGTTAGAATTTCTTTCCTTTAAAAAGTTGAATAATATTCCATTGAATGTGTAGACATTTTGTTTACCCATTTGTCTGTCAATGGGCACTTGGTTATTTATACTTTTTTTGGGTATTGTGAATAATGCTGCTATGAACGTGGGTGTGCAAATATCTCCTTGAGACCCTGCTTTCAGTTCTGGATCTATATCCAGATGGAAATGTGAGGTTAGATGATAATTCTATTTTTTAATTTTTGAAGAACCACCATGCTGTTTTCTACAGTGGTTGTACCAAGCGCATCCCTAACAGCAGTGGACAGGTTCCTGTTTCTCCACATCTTTACCAATACTTGATGATTTCTGGTGTTTTTTTTTTTTTTATAGTAGCCATCTTGATAGGTGTGAGGTGACATCTCATGTGGTTTTGATTTGAGTTTGGTTCCAATTTATTTATTTAGCCCCAGTTTAGTTTAATCCCCCTCTTCCATGGAGCCTTCTTCCCCTACCTCATCAGGTTACCCCCCTCCACACCTTCCAGGATCCTCTGGCTGGTCTTGCTGTAGGCACTTGATTGCCCCTCACATCAGACACAGACTGCCAGCACCAGGCAGGAGAGGTGGTGCCTTTCTTCGCCATCAGCCTTAGCACAGCCCTGAGGGCCCTGGGGGAGCACTGTTGACTGGCTGTGAGGTCAATCTGTCTTTAGTTCAGTGGTTCTCAAACTTAACCATGTATTGTGAACTAGTGGGCTTGTTCAATCCTAAATTGCTGGGCTCTGTCCCCAGTTTTTATTTCAAAAAACCTAGGCAAGGGCCTGAAAATTTGTATTTCTAACACGTTTCTGGGTGATGCTAATGATGCTCATTCAGGGACCTCACTTTGAGAACCACTGTTGTTCTCAGCACAAGATTTGCTTGTTCTGTTCTTTCTAGGAACCTTCAGTCTACTGGGGGGGGGCATAGTGTTTGGGAAGTGGGGTAGTGAGGGGTCTGGCTGAGGGGAGATGGTTTCCTTGGGAGTGTAGCGGGGGTGGAGGGGCAGTACCGCAGACATCTAGGAAGAGAGCTTCTCTTGCCTAGAGGCAGAAGCAGCTTCCTCTGTTTTTGGAGAATGTAAGTGTTGAATGTCCTCAGCTGGAGCTGCCACATCCAAGTTTAATCTGCTTTGGAGCAATTAGTGGAGGGAGCCAAGGGGGAAGTGGGAGACAGGAGAGTGGTTGCATATTTCATGCTGTTCCAGGCTTTGAAGGTCCTGGGAAGGCAGGCTGGTGGCAGTGGGTGACAGCTTCATCATAATGAGTGACTGGGAGATACATGCTGTGGGGGCAGTGCAGAACCCGGGGCTCATTGCAGGGGTGCAGGGGCTTGGAGCAGGGAGGGCAGGGGAGGGACTGGGTGGGTAGGAGTGGAGGGAAGGGAGGAGAATCTGTGATCTGGGCCCTGTAGCTCATCCACCTTCTCCAGGATATAGGGGTGGCAAAGTTCCCTGGGGAATTTTCAGCTGCACCGCATGGGATCTACTGCTGACCCCCAGGGTACATCTGGAACATTCCGCTCTATCCAAGGAGGTGTCTAAACAGCTGCAGAAGTTTCTGACTGAGCCAAGCCCCAGTTTTCCTGAAACTGTCCCCAGCTTTTGAACTGCAAGAGAATAGGGCTCCTTACTGCTTGGTCTCAGGTTCACATCCTCCTGGGCCTTCCTGCTCTAGCTCCCATCTCAACCCCCCAGCAGCAGAGATCAAGGCCGTGTCCAATGAGCTTGTAATTGAGGGCTCGGGAGGACTCTCTGAACCTTCTAAAAAGGTTCTCCTTTTTCTCTTAGTCTTGGCCACCTTGGCCCATCCTCAGCACAGCCTTGATGTAGGAATTTAGCATCTGAGGGCCAGGGAGATGGGAGAGTAAAGGACACAGTGTTCATTAGAACCTTGGCTTGGGGACAATTTCTTGGACTGGGGGCATGAGGGGATTTACATGGGGTCAGGGCCTCCTATTCTCAGGATATAGACTCAAAGGGCTCTCAGCACTCCTGAGTTGGCAGCATGGACAACCTTGCCTCAAGGCTCAGCAGGGCACCACACCAGCCTCTGAGGAGTCACAGATCCATTTCGAATGGGTGATGGCGGCTTTCTGACAGATGTCCCAGTTGTCAGAGACAGGGAGGAGGGTGGGCAGGAGTCACACTGCTGAATTTCTGAACTGTCCCCACCCTTCCCTATTTCTAGGGCTCCATTTGTCCTTCCAAAGAACTTTTTGGTTGTGGGATAGAACAATCCTGGAAAGTGGGAAGTGGTGATGGCAATGCACAGAGCTTTCAATCACACTGACCTAGGCTCACATCCTCCTACCGTTGCTTCCTGATTTCTGGAGGTGTGACCTTGGGCAAGTCACATACCTTTCAGTCTCAATTTGCTCATCTTAAAAATGGGACTGTAATTTCAATTTTGCAGCGATGTTGTGAGGTGATGATGCATGGAAAGCAGCGTAGTGCCTGGCTCCCTGCAAGCTCCAGTGAGGGGTGTGTGCAGGACCATGAGAGGGGTGCCCCAAAGAAAATGGTCAGCGTCTTACATGCCACAGGGCTCTTGCCTCCACCCAGACCAGGTGGAGCCATGGTCTGCCTTCAGCCCCCTCCCTCAGAGCCCATTGGAGTGAGCATTCAATCCTGATTAGCTCCACCGGGCTCCCTCGTAACCTTTTCATTAGGAAATTATGTTTAATAGAAATTGTTCTGACACCTCTCAGCAGCGTTTCCCTGCAATTCATTACCACCTCGGGGGAGGGGGGCAGGCAGCAGAGCGGCTCTTAGGCCCAGCTCCATCAGGGGAGCCCCACCCCCTCCCTAGTCCAGCCACTGTCTGTGTGGGTGGTGGAGACGCAGGACAGAGGTGTTCTAGCTTGTTGTCCCTGCAGAGAGGCAGACCAGCTGCTGCAGCACATCTGGATGGGACTGGCCTGCTCTTGACACCCTCCCCTGAGCCTGATTTGGGACTACCCAGCTGCTGCCAATGATGCTTGTGTGTTGGCAGCGTCCCGATTTTGTTCTGTCCTGGCACTGCCCCCAGAAGGAGCACTGCAGCTGCCGCCAGGCAGGTGTTCTACTGCCTTTGTCTGCCCACAAACCCCATCCTCCTTCCCCTACCCCTTCTTCCAGGAAGGCTCCCTGGTCTGCTCTCCCATCATTTCCTCCCACTTCTGCAGAGGGTACTACGGTACTGAAGGATTTCCATATCCTTCTTAACTGACTCAGGGGAATCTGATCTGTACCCCTAGACTGGCTAGGACTCAATTTTGGCCTCATCCATTAGGGACTCTCTTATTTCAGTTTTTATGACCCAGACCTTCCAGAATCCTCCTGTGTCTCTCCTAACTCTGGAGAGCTTTGTTCTCACGCTCAGTCTTTTTTTTTTTTTTTTTTTTGTGTGTGTGTGTATATGTGTGTGTCCCGAGGAAAGGTCACCCACCTTCTGATCTCTAGCTGGGAAGTTCTTCTCCATGTTCTTCCTTTCCCCTGCTCTGTGAGTTCCAGGGCTGGGTTGCTGCTTTCTCTCTCTTGGTGCCTTGGATTTTCTGCTCTGTGAATTGAACCGATCCCTCATCCTGTTCTCTCCTGAAGGAAAGAGGGTGCAGGGAGCTTGAGGGTTGAACCAGTCCTTGCCTCCCACTGCCTGGAGATCTAAGCAGCCAGTCCGGACACCCCAGCGTGCTTTTCCTGACCTGACAGCGGGTGAGACCCCCTTGCCATTTCTCCACCCAGTATCTGAAATTAGCAGCAGCCTAATCTCTCTCTGCCATATCACTCAATGGCGTAATTGTGCAGAAAAAAATGTATTAAAATGCAAAACACTCAGTTGTACTTCTTTATGTTAAATCCCTTCTTCACTCTATCTCCCTTTTAATTTTACAAGGTTTTCTCTCTCTTCCCCTTTCATAAAAGGGAGAGCTGGGCATGCAGGGAATCATTTCAACTCCCCTATAAATCTCCAAAATGAATACTTAAATTTGAGAAAAAAATACATTCTTACACCTTTAATTTCCCTGCTATGAAGTGTAATGAAAAAACCTGATTATTTTTAATTCTTCCCTTTAATAATTCAGCGGCAGAGTGATTTAAGACTAGGATTCATAATTACCTTTCCACTTTCTTGGCAAATGGAGTTTTAATAGAAATGAGAGCTCTGGTGTCTGAAATGATTTTCAACAGGTGTCTGAAGGGTGAGACCTGGCACCAAGTTGGCACAGGAGAGTTTCTGTGGGCCCTCTAGGGTGTGGGTTCTGGGTACCTGAGTCCAGATGGATGGAGGGAGAAGCTTGTGTTCGCTGGGAACCATCTCTCCTGAAGGCAGTAAATGGTCAGTGTGGCTGTTGAATGACCCATTTATTAAATTTTCATTTTCTTTTGATTGAGGTGATGCTGGTTTACAACACTGAGAGGCTTCGGGGGTATAGTTTCTCACCTCAGCAACTGTGTTTATCACCCCATGCCCTGCTACCAAAAGCTTAGTCACCACCCATCAACCAATCAGCTCCCTTTACCTATTCCCTTCCTTCCTGCCCCTCTGGTAACCACCATTCTGGGGTCAGAGCCTCAGGGGTTTGCTTGTTCCATGCTTTTTTCCCCTTTATATTCCACAAATGAGTGGAACCGTCTGGCATTTGCCTTTTCCTTCTGACTTGCTTCACATAGCATAGTCCCCTCAAGGTCTGTCCATGATGTCATGAACGGCAAGATTTCACCTTTTTTTTTTATGGCTGAGTAGTACGGAATGATCCATTTATCCTAGAAGGGAGAAAATGGTGAAAAATGGCCATCAAGAACATCTTCTTGATTAGCAATAACCAACTGATAGTGAAGAGGGTGATGACAGGGGCTTCCCCTTGTGAAGCAAATACTGTGTGCCAGGCACAGTGCTTTAAAGATGTTCTTTTAGTCCTCACCTTTCTGCACGTTGGGGAAACTGAGGCTCAGAGGGCCACTAATGAGCCAAAGTCAAGGTAAATGGCAGAGCTGGGGCTTGACCTTAACCCTGCATGGTGGGGGCCTGGAGTTTTAGAGAGACTCCTGGGAAGGACATGGTGCCGGGCAGAAGTTGGGAGCCTGGGCTCTTCTACTGGCTCCGTGTTCTGTGAGCCTGAAGATACTTGGAAATCTCATGTCTTCTCTGAGCCTCAGTTTCCTCATCTCTAAGAGGGGGATAATTAAAACTGACTTACCTAGTTCAGGAGGCGAAAATGAGACTCAAATGAAAAAAATGCATGTAGGGAAGCTTTGTTAAGTCCCCAATTGCTCTACAAGGATGAAGTATAATTACTGTTATCTGATAACAGACTACTCAAAACATCCATTTCTGCCCTCTCCCTAAAGTCATTTTCCCAGCTGTCTATATGCCCAGCCTTTCTACAAAATCCAGCTCAAGTTTGCTCCTCTTCTAGGAAGCCAGCTGGGTTGACCTCTCTTGGAACCCATTATTTTTTGACAATGGACCTTGGGGTCCATTATTTTATGACCCTCTTTCTTTATTTGTTGCTTTTGCTTATTGAGTCCTCATGTTCCTTGAGAACACAGATATGTGAGTGTGCACGTGAATGTGCACTCACAACTTTTTTAGTGTGTTAAGACTCACTTAACACTTTTTACTGCTTTTCTTTTGGAACCTCAAAATTCTGCAAAGGCAAAATTCTGCCAATAGCACATTAATACAGTTGATTCACTGCCTGTCTAGACAGAGATAGTGGACCCTACAGATAATAATACCCCAGCATGAAATATATGCAGTAAGACACCAGTGTGCAAACACACACACACACACACACACACACACACACACACACACATACACACACACACACACACACACATGCACCTGACTCATCTGAGCTTCCCTCTGTTGTGATGATGATCCAGTTGGGGACAATTGCACCTGACCCTTATTTTACATTTTATCAAGTACTTGCCCTACTGTAGAGAGTAGGATTCTCTCAATAGCCTCTTGCAGAGAGAGCTCGGCCTACCTAGTGGAGCACTGCCCACTTCCCAGTGCAGCAGAGGGGAGGGGGCCTGTCCAGGATCTCTCTGTGCAGTGTGGCGAGACCAGGCCTTCAAGTGTCTAAGTCATGACCCCCTCCAAGACAGCAGTGGGGCGTCTGGCTGCAAAAGGGAGTTCTTTTGTGAGTTCTTTGTGTGCCAGGAAGAAGCCTGGTCTTGGTCCTGGAGCAACATCTGAGGGGGAGGTGGCTGCCCAGAGGGGGTCTCAGGATCTCTGGATCCATGAGCCTTGGAGATATAGCCCTTTTGGGACCAGCAGGGATTGAGATCTGACCCAACTTCCCCTCACACATCCATTTGAGCCTCCCTGTGCCCCAGTCTCTTGGAGGACCCAGCAGTTGTGCTCTGGAGTCCCCATCCCCCCTACTCTGACTTGTGGTAGCTCTGCCCCTGCGGCCACAGAGGGCACAGAGTGGGCTGGAGCTGAGGGAGTGGGTCTCAAGGGCCTGTGCTCAGACCTGGTGGGTTTGGCATTGCCCCTCCTCCCATTGATACTCTCTGGGATGAGAAGGCAGTAAGGGGCCCTCAGAGACACTTGAGCCCTGATTGGGAATAAGTGTCTGATAATGACTCCCATCAAATGTCAAGCGGCCGTGCTCTGCTCCTCCGGGGCTGATTGCTGCCCTGGGTGGGTGGGCGGAAAGCTGGCCCTGGATGTTTCTCTACCGTGAAGATCCCACCGGGGCTTTGCCTCCCAGGTGAGTTCTTCCGGGGCTGTTGTAGCCCTCCTGGGCCCTTACCTCTTCTGGACACTGCCACAGGGTGGGCACGCAGGTTCTAGGGCTCTGTGGCTATGACTGGGGGTCTTTTCTTAAGCCCCAATATGTCTGTGAGCTAGTGCTTTATAATGAACTTCTCCAAAAGTCAATGACTAAAAACAATTAGATTTGCAATTTCATGCAAGTCTGTGGTTATCTGAGTGGTTCTACTCTTGAATGGGATCTCTGTTGCATCTGTGGTCAGCTGTGGCTTGAGGAGGCACCTCTATTGATCCAGGAAAGGTTCTCATGCTTGGAACATAGGCACATAGGGAGGCCTCAGCGGGGACAACTCTCTTCTTCCAGCAGGCCACCTGGGCTTGTTCACACAGTGTTGGCAGAGATCTAAGAAAGCAGGGAAGGTTGCGAGGTCTCTTGTGGTCTAGCCTTGGAACCAGCATGCCATCACCTCTGGTGAATAGTGTTGGCCAAATTGTGTCACGGGACAGCCCAGACTCAGTGGGGGTGGAGGGCTCGGGGGTTGGCACAGACTATTTCTTTTTCGGAGAAGCTGCAAGATCATCTTCTTTTTTTTTTTTAAAGATTTATTTATTTATACATACAGCTGGGGTACAGGCCAGAGGTGTGGAGTGGTGAGAGGGTTCACCAGAGACAGAGCGGGGAGCAGAACAGGCAGATCAGAAATACGCTGCTGAGGGGAGCAGCGGGCGAGGCAGGAGAGGTCTGCCGCACCATGTGGGATTCTACCCTGCTGGGCATCGAACTCACATCGCTGCTGCCGACAGCTCCACAGCGCAGTGCTCAACCGCTGCGCCACCAGGGAGGCCCGCTGCAAGATCATCTTGCAAAGGATATAGAGAGGGGAGGACTTGGGACATTTTGCAATCACTTTACTATATCCAGTCTTGGAAGCCTCCTGTCTCCCTTGTCCAAAGTCTGAGTGGGAGACCTTGGCTTTGATTGCCAGGGGAGGGCTGGACAGGGCCTCAACCACATGGCAGGATTCTTCCAAGTCTGACATTTTTGGGGATGGACTCCTGTTCTCGGTCAGCAGGTCTGTCTCATGACTTCCTGTTGTGTGACCTTCATTCACGTGTGTGTGTATATTCATTTCTTCTTCTCCTGCCTCAGTGTCCCCATCGGTGAAAGGAAGTAGCTGGATTAAAGTTGATGATTAGATTATACAAGTAATTATTGGGAGCCTACTGTGTGCCAGGGATTATGCACACATTATTAAGATGTGTCAGGGTCTGCCAGGCTGGTGTGGGAGGAGGCCTGGTAGAGGGTCGGCGGTGGGGCAGGATGCCTGACAGAGTGGACAAAGCGACTGGTTACAAGATGAGCTCACCTCCTTCTCTGCCACTTGGGGAAGTAATTTCTTGAATAGGAGCGTGTTACTCCTTTGGTGAAACTGGGGTGTGAAAATATTGGAATAAGAACACATTTGTGGGGCCTCCCCGGTGGCGCAGCGGTTAAGCGCTGCGCTGTGGAGCTGTCGGCAGCGGCGACGTGAGTTCGACGCCCCGCCGGGGAGAATCCCACATGGTGCGGCAGACCTCTCCTGCCTTGCCCGCTGCTCCCCTCAGCAGTGTATTTCAGTGTATCTGCCTGTTCTGCTCCCCGCTCTGTCTCTGGTGAACCCTCTCACCGCCCCATGCCTCTGGCCTGTACCCCAGCTTGTATGTATAAATAATAAAAAAAAAAAATCTTAAAAAAAAAAAGAACACATTTGTGAATGTGCAGATAACGTGTGGTGCAAGTCCATTGTGGGGGTGACGGACCCCCTCCCGGATATTGACTCTGCTGTGGAATGTTGTGTGGATTTTATTCACTTCTGATAAAATCTGAGGTTGGTTTCTGTCCATTAAATAAGTGTCTCTCAGGTGGAAAAAACATGGCAGGATTTGCTGAGTTAGGCATGAGGTGGGGAAGGTTCTAGAGCTGGGCATATTTTTTGTCCTCAGGTGGAAGAGGCTGAGGGAACTAAGTCTCTGTCAGCATCTGAGCAGATCCGGGTCCCACTAGGCCTCGGATCACCGGGGTCTCAGACGTTCCCTTTGATGTTACTGCATTTTGTTTCATCCTTGCTGTGACTTTATGGGAATGGTTTTCTTTTCCTACTTGCAAATAAGGAGGCTGCGGCCGTGGCTCAGAGCAGCAGAATGTCACCCACATGGTTAGTAATCACGTATTCGGAGTCTCTGAGATATCAACTGGCTATAAAGAGAATTATGTCAGGTACTTGAGGTGGGGTATGATCCAGCGCCAGCACCTGCATTTTTCCATCCCTACTTTTCCAGTTGCTTCATGCTGGAGACCTCTGAGTTCTATGTCCACTGGGAATAGAACCACTGAAGTGACCTCATAAACAATGAAGGGGGTGGGATTTAGGTTAGATGAAGCAAGAACTTGCTGACTATGGACGTCTTCATAGTCGTGGTTTTCATCATCATCACTCTATGCTAAGATTCTTGAGGATTTATTACATGCAAGTAGTGTCTTTAATGAAAAGAAGCTTGTGAGGCTGCTACTGTGAGAAGGGGACTGGAGTTTGCATCCGATGGCTTAGCTCTGTCTCTGTCTGCGGTAGAGCACTCCTAGCTAAGGAAGCGGGGCAGGTGCTTTTAGCCTTGGGCTTCCTTGGGTCCACCTTCCCTCCCTCCTACCCCTCTCCCCACTTTCTTACCTAGGCAGGTGCATCTGGGGCTGCTGGAGTCTGCTCCAGTGGAGTAATGCAGGGAGAGCAGGTGAAAGGTGGTGTGGAGAGAGCGTCTGTAGCAGGCTTTCTCTTTTAGGGAGTGATGTATCACTCAGATACCCAAGGCCATTAGCTCTCTCAATGGATGCTGCTCTCTGCTTCATTGTTTATCATGCCCAAGGGTGTGAAATTGATTCCAGAAAGCTTGTCCATTTCCTCTGGCTCTTCGTGCAGAGTGGGTAGAGTGGGTATGTGCAGGGCACACCCTTGGGTGGCAACATAACTTGTAGGGTGTATCTCTCCAGGGGCCTTATGATGTCATCTCATGTCCAAGGATGGCGATCTTCCTGGCTCGGCCTGGGGCGGTGGGGGCTGCAGGGCAAAGCCAACAGGGACCTGCTAGTTGAAAGAAGTAAATGCAAGACTGTCAGGGGTGATTAGGGAACTGGCAGGGGTCGGGCTGTCCTATGGTATTTTAGGGGGCACTCTGGTGGGGACTGTAGTGCTTGGAGCCTGTGATGTAAACCTGCCAGTTAATCCTGGAGATAGTATGGGCCATTATCACCGTGTGCTGCTCAATCCAGAGTCAGGCATGGGTGGACTTTTTGATGTCAATAAAGAAGAGTGACAGTGATCACTTTAGTGAGCGCCAGTTCTGATCCAGGTTCTAAGCTAGATCTGAGGTTATAAAGATGAAAAAGGTATAGTTCCAAGTCTCAGGGAGCTCAGGGGTGTGTGTGTGTGTGTGAGAGAGAGAGAGAGGGAGGGAGAGAGAGAGAGAGAGAGAGAGAGAGAGAGAGAGAGAGAGAGAGAGAGAGAGAGAGAGAGAGAGAGGGGGGGTGTAGTGCAGACTCATTCTTCTGTTGATTGCTGTAGGAGACATGAGAAAGCACCTGGGCTTGGGGGTGCTTGGGGGAGGGGCTACCAGGCTGGGTCTTCAGAATAGATAACCTTGCCAGAAGGGTACTCTTCTGCATCAATTGGGGGTAACAGGAAGCAATAGAAGCCACTCTGAGTAAGCAAGAAAAGGGAATCTACTGGAAGAAAACTGGGCGTCTGATCAGAGGGCGGGCTGGAGAACCAGAGTGGAGGATGAGGGTCCGGCACGATGCTCCTGACTGCTGGGGCAACTGCAGCAGCCGCTGCTCTCCCACAGACACAAGGCACCTCTGCTGCCACTTTCGATTGAGGCATTTCCCAGTTGGCGACTTAATCCTGCTGTCACTTTACCCCAAAGTTGGGCTCCTCCGCTTCCACCCTCACCAGCACAGTGGATTCTGGGCATTGTCTCCTTATTCAGATATCTCCCTTGTAAAGGCAAGTCTCCTATGAGTGAATCTAATGGGGGAGCCTGAGTCACAGGCCTATGCCCTAGCTGCAAACTTGGGTAACTGAGTTTCTGCCTCAGAAAGGGATGACTCGGGAGGCTAGAAACTCCCGAAGATGGCAAAGATGTTTTCCAGCAGCAAAACCCAATGTCCACAGGCATGCTGAAGTCCACTTTGAGGACACTGTCTACAAGAACAGGAAATGCATGTTTTTCTTTGCAGTGAACCCCCTGCTCCTGGCCTGTGCATGGTGCAGAAAAGACAGTCACGTGAATGAGTGCAGTGGAGTGAATGAGTGCGTGGCAGCAGGGGTGAGGGTGGGTGGGGCTTGGCCAAGCTGTCCTGACACTCATGGCTCTTGCAGACGAGAGTTAAGGCATCTGTACAGTTCTTTGTGCCTAAGTGGACCACTCTTGCTGGAGTCTGTGATCTGGGTCATTGGCCTGATTAGCTCCTCTTTAGGGGATGGCAGTGGTCTGGTTCTTAGAATTAGGCAGAAAGGAATTGACCTTGTTCAAGCAGGGAGAGTTGAAACAACATGGTTAATGATGAGAATGTATTGATTTCCACATGCTCTACCCACATAGCTGTTACTCCAATGGACGCTGTCCACCCAGTGCCCAGTCCCTACTTCTTCAGCTCTCACCGAACCCCATTTTTTGTGTGCCTCAGGGAGAAGCTGGCCCCACCCCTGCTCCTGGGTGACATGATGGGTCTGAGATAATCCCCTTCTTGCCAGTAATTGGGCAGTCTAGGCCAAAGAGATGCAAAGAGTTTTCCTGTGGGGTGGGGGGAAGCTCTGGAAGAGTCTGAGAGGGGGTCCCTCTGGCTTTCTCTGAATGCTGTCATGAGTGCATCTAAGACTCAGCTGCCCCAGTTGCCTCATGGTTTAGCCCAAGGATGATGAATACACAGGAAAGAATCCCAGGTAACAGGCCCAGGCTCCCACATCACACCAGCTCTGCCCCCAAATTCTGTTCTGCCTCCACATGTCCAGACCTAGTAAATTTCTGTGCGAGCTGAACCACTTGGAGCGACTGGATGCCCTGTCCTTTGCCCCTGCAAATCCCCAAGAGCAACACCCACCCCTGGTTGCTGCGCGAAGTAGTGGCTCACTAGCAGGAGATGGCCAGGCCGGCATCTGGGTGTTACTGGGGGGCTAAAAACAGCCCCCTCCTCACCCTTAAGAGCCGTCCCGTTGGCATACATGAGGTGCCTGGGATGTGTCAAAGAAGGTCTCTCCTTTCAGGCAGGCCTGTGTCTAGGGGACCTGTGGAAGACAGAAACACTTCAAGGAAAATGCCTGGAGGGCACTTAACCTTTCAGAGCGGAAGGGCTTTATCCCCAGGGAGGTTTGAAACCCCACTCCCTTGGGTTTCCAGATGGAAAGAGACCTTGGGCAGAGGGGGACAGCCTCTTGCCCATTGTGGCTCCCCAGCAAATTAAGATGGAGTTGTGGCTTCCTGTCCATGGCCATGGCCTTTCCTCCAGGTTTTCCCAGATGGACTGAGCCTGTCACAGGCTGGGACAGCGGCTGGTGGGGCAGTTGTCTCCAAATCACCACCCCCAGGGGCATGGACCAGTCCCACGTTACTTAAAGGGAAGTGGAGGGCCCTGAGCTCCAGAGGACTCCAAAGGCTCCATATTTCCCTGAGAGGGGAGCTGGGCGGAACATAAATAAGACAATTTATTCTGAGAAACCATCTCCCCTATTTACATTTAAATTGAATAATTTAAAACACCTTTACCCATTTCCATAAATTATCCCCTGTTGGACGGGCAGTCCAACTGTGTGGAGGGGGTGCTGTCCTGGGGAAAGGCCTAATTACATTCCCTGCTACAAGGCTGGGTGTGAGGGGAAGGGGAGATGGGGAGGGGGTGTGCTGGGAGGAGGGCGCTGCGCCAGGAGGCAGATGCTGGTTTTAAAACTGGCAGGAAGAGGGAGACAGCCAATAGAGGGTGAGGTCCCTTTAACAGCTTTACAACTGAGAGGTAAAGGGCCAAAAAATCTTCCTCTTATCTCAGGAGAGAAGTCAGTGGGACCACTCCCTGCCCCCCAGTCAAGGACACCACCCCAAGTCTCAGCTGGGTCAGCCGTCCTGTGTCTGATGTTGGCAGCTTCCGCGATCTCAGTCCCTGGCACAGAGGGAAGAAGAGAAAGAAAGACCAGAACTTCCTGGAGATTGTTAGTTATGGGTTTCCCCAAGCACCTGCTGTTTGCTGGGCTCTGTGCTGAGTGCTGGGGACTCCTGGTTAACCAGTCCTTGCCCAGCCCTCAGGGCTCTGGAATGGGGGAGAATAACTTTCACACACCCACAGGAGGAGGGGAGATGAGGGAAGGGGGAGGAGCTGCCCTACTGGCCACACTTCACAGGGAGTGGCTTTTGAGAGGACCCAGGGTGGATGAATAGATTAGGTTGGGGCTGAGAAGGAACTGCTGTGAGGAAAGTCTCAGAAGTGAGAAGGCTCAGGGTCTGGGCCCCCAGGAGACTAGGGTGACTTCTGGGAGGACTGATGGGGTGTGATGGGTGCAGCTTTATCCCCTTGGGGCTGCTGCCTGGGTTCGCTGGCATTGTCACGGGACTCTGAGACCTCGCGTGCATGGAACCTGGGCCTTTCAACCCTGTCACTGACTTCTTGTAGGCCCCGGAAGAAGGGGAGCCCTCTTAGTGTAAGCCATATGAGCCTGGGTTCTTGGCGTTGTCTGTCACTACCAAGAACCAATAGCAGAGACAGGAATTGAATCTATTAGCATTTATATTTTTCGGCTCACTGGCCAGCGATCTGAGAGAAAGGTGGGTATAGCACCTGAAGAGACCCTCTGCCCTCTCACCTCTAGCTGGCCTTGTAGCGGGTTAGGCAAAGAGAGTCAGAAGCAAATAGCCCATCAGAACAGCCCGCCACAGTTGATGTTCCTGGCATTCGTCACGTTCAGCCCCCAGAACTTATTATCAGCTTCCCAATCTTGACCCTGGTACATGCCGGCCTGCTGATCCTGGTTCATTTCTGATGGCATCGATGTCTGGCACTCATTTGGGCATCTTTGGTGCAGGAATCTCAGTTTAGAGAAAGAGTTTTAGTTTAAAGAAAACAGATCCTTAGTCACGTAGTGTGCAGGGGAAGCCTGTGCTAGTGTGTATGTGTGCCTGCTCCTGTACTAGATATGGCGCCCTCGCCTCCCTTGTCCCCTATCTCCCGTGCCTGAGGGCCTCAGTTTCTCTACCGAGGGCCCAGTGAAGCTGCTCACCTCTCGGGCTTCCTGGTGCCGAGGGATCTGGTTCCTGGCACTTGGCCCTGGGTCTTCAGGCTCTTGGGTCCTTCCGCCTCCAGGTCTGGGCTCCTCCTGCTCCCATCGCCTCCCCTCTGGTCCTTCCCAGAGATGGTTCCCTCCTTCCTCTAGCATCTCTCCTCTGGACCAGGGAGTAGTGGCCGTGGATGTAGAGCAGACCCCCAAATGACGCACCCTCCTCCCTGACTGAAGGCGAAATGGCTGGTGAATCTTGTGGAGCTGGCGTGATTGGCCTGGAGGCATGAAGTGTGGCCTTGGAGGGAGGCTGGTGGCGAGCTCCTTAATGCTGTGACAGCCCTGCGGTGCAGGCCTAATGGGCTCTAAGGGGCGTGGGAGATGAGGAAACTGAGGGCCCAAGCTGGGGCCACCAGGATTTGGGCTTCGGAAAGCCTGCCTTGCTGCTCACGGCCAGGCGGCGCAGCTCCTGAGGACAGCGACAGCAGCGCTGCACTGGGGGCGGTGTGAGCAGATGGGGCATAAACCTCTCTGGGAAAACAGATTAAAGCGGCTGTGGTGGCCTTGAAAGCTGTGCAGTCCCCTTGCATGCTAATGGACGCTTGTGGATGTGTTCCTTTGCCATCTTCACAAGCCCTCGGGGGGAGGAGGGGCAGATTCATCAGAGAAAAGTGCCTTCGGGTCAAGGCACACCTGGTCCCCTGCTTCTGCCTTATCAGAACCAAGGCTGTTAAAATAAGCTTCTCTAGGTTTCACTTCTAACAGGAATATAGGACAATCAAATAAGAAAGAGACATTCAGCAAGGGAGGGGGAGGAAAAGGGCTCAAAATGGGGGAGAAAAGAGCACAAGGGACTAACTATGGTGATGGTTCACGGGTGAATTGGTGGTAGGTAATCTATGGGGAATACACAATAATGTAAAAGATATGAATAAAAATGAAAAATAAAAAAATTAAAAAAAATTAGCTCCTCTATTCCAGGAATCAGATTTATTTATTTATGCATACAAGCTGGGGTACAGGCCAGAGGCGTGGGGCGGCGGGAGGTTTCACCAGAGACAGAGTGGGGAGCAGAACAGGCAGATCAACAGAAATACACTGCTCAGGGGAACAGCGGGGCGAGGCAGGGGGTGAGGCAGGAGAGGTCTGCCTCACCATGTGGGAATCTCCCCCGCTGGGCGTCGAACTTGCATCTGCTGCCGACAGCTTCACAGCTCAGCGCTTAACCGCTATGCCACCAGGGAGGCCCCTTTGAGCAATTTCTAAGTCCTCTGCCCCTCAGCCCCTACACATTCAGATCCTTTGCTAGCTGTGTGACCTTGGGAAAGTCATTTGCCTTCTCTGAACCTGAGTCTCTGTAGGACCATATTGCTGATCTTCGAAAGTTGTGAGAATTAGATAAGATTGTGTAGCTAACCGTGAGGTATAGAGCTCAGCACACAGCAGTTGCTCAATAAATGTCAGTTGCTTTCCTGTCGGAGGTTAGGACTGCCACCTGTTGATGAGGTCCTCCCAGCTACCCCTCTCTTTTCTCGAAAGTCCCAGGGACCCTTGCCCGGGAGGCCTTTTATGACCTGCTCCCGATAAGGACGGTCTATGCTCCGTGTTCCACGGCACTGTGTTCAGTTTGTAGGCGACTGTGTGGGCTGGAGGTAGGGCCAGGCTCCATCCTCGTCCTCTAGTTTCTTCCTGTGTGACCTTAGGTGATAGACTTAAGCCATTTGTGTCTCACTCCATTTGTTTTTCATTCTCATCTTCTGTTAAAAGAGGCAAAGTAATACCTGCCTTACAACGATGTGGGGATTAAATGAGAGACAGCCTGGGTTAAGCACCTAGTGGGACACAGCGCAGAGCAGTCTCCCAGCACCGCACTGTTACTCCCTGTGTGTGTGTTCACACATGTGCGTGTGAGTGTGTTGGTGGGGGCTGCTCCCTGGCTGGTGGGGTTGCTTTCCCACTGTCCTGAGTCTGCTGGAGCCCCATGCAGAGACAACCCTCATGCTGAAGTTTCAGGCTAATGGGGAAAAGCCCCCTGCCCTCCCCTTCCTAGGCTCTTAGGCCATTCCTCTTAAGAACTTGGCAATTATGCTTTCAGTAATGACAGAGGGGTTGCAGATATGGATGCTCTAACAGTGGAGCAATTTGGGGGTGGTTTCCACCCCTCTGTCGAGGTTCTCTGTTTGAGTTTAGGGTGTCCACAATGTACAATATCGGTATCGCAATATTGCATATCCTTTATTGTATTTTATTTAATCAGCTTTTGGGCATCTATGGTGTCCAAAGTGATCGCTGACCTGCATCTTGGGCTGCTACATGGGTATTAGAGAGGCTTCCAAGACCCCTGCCCAGATATACCGTCCAGATACTATCATGCTTATGCCAACCCAGCCCCAAGTATGGTCACTTAGTCAGGTTACACAGACCTGGAGAGGAGCTAGCAAGGTGCAAAGGCTGGTGTCACAGGGGGCCTCTGCCAGGGCTGTCCTGGATGATGGTGCAGACACAACTGGCTGCAGGATTTTTGAATGAGATTTTTATTCTCTGAGGCTCAGTTTCCCTAAAAATGGGATTTGATGAGATGATCTTCAAGATCATGTATAAGTTTTAAAGTTCTGAATTTCTAGATCTAACCTAAATCTTTCTTGCTGCATTTGAAGCCAACAGAGGCAATATACTTGGTAATAAGTGAGCAACATTGGTTAAGTCTTGGAGGACTGTGTTTTTCAGTCTCTTATGATGAGAGAGCTTTGGTGGGATTGCATTCTAATTAAATATTTAATGGAATGAGTCTGCCTGTTAGAATCACTGCTACCACCTTGGGGATGGGTCTTCTTTGTGTTTTTATTTGCAGCTTTTCTGTAAATCGCAGGAGTGAGCCCAGCTGGAAATTTCCACCTAAGACTAAGAGGGGTCTGGGATCCAAATGGATTGTCCAAAGGACAAAGGAGGTTCAGGGCTCTGGGCCTGCCCTTCCTACCTCACTCCCAGAGTCGATTATGGTATCTCTAACTGGATTCAGGAAGTGGGGTCAGCCCCATGTTGGGGGCTGCTCTTTATTCTGTCTGTTCTCTCAGAGCTGGGGAAAGAGTATGTGCTTTTTTCTCTATGTTAATAAAACCTGAAATGAGTCTTCATTAAGGGCTCCATTAAGAAGCCGCTGTTATTCTTGGCACTCATTAGCGTTGCTACTCACCACTGAATTGCCACATTGGTGTCTTCCTGGGGCTGTGCAGAGCCCCCTCCTGATGCTGGAGAGCTGCTCTTGAGCTAGACAGACTTGCTGAGTTCAGGCATGGAAGAACTGGAACCTCTCTAGTGTAGCTTATCCAGTCCCCTGACTCCAGACAGTTGCTTGTGGGACTTCAGGAGGCTGTTTAAGGATTTAGTAGATTGAAGTGGAAGTTCTTCCTCTTGTCTAACTGCCTTCTTATTTTTTTTTAAGATTTATTTATTTAGCCTCCCCCCCCTATTTGGTTTCCTTATAGTCCTGTTATAAGTGAAACCATTCGATATTTTTCTCTTTCTTTCTGGCTTATTTCACTGAGTATGATCCCCTCTAATTCCATCCATGTCGCTGCAAATTGCATGTGTTTATCTTCTTTCCATGCTGAATAGTATTCCATTGTGTATATGTACCACATCTTCTTGATCCAATCATCTATTT